>MU226196.1:811835-824911 GCA_018584345.1 Thuja plicata
ATATATATATATATATATATATATACACACACCCATACACACACACACACACACACACACACACATATATATATATGTATGTATGTATGTATGTATATTTTAAATTCTTGTGGCATTATTAATATACTAATAAGCTTTATCAAACCATTCGTGCACTTTTTATAGATCCACTTCTACGTAAATTTTATTTAGATTGATTTATATTTATATTTGGGAGGATTACTTGGACATGTTGGAACTTATGTTAGATTACATTTATATACAAAGAAAATTTAGAAAAATTAGATACAAAGCTCACTCCAAATTGAAACGAAGGAAGAATCAGCACCAACAATGTGATACCCCCCAAAGTGCTAATAAAAGAGAGGGATCACAAGTCTACTAAAATTATATGACATAATGTAGTGCATGAAGGAGAAGAAACATCATCAAAGAATGGAAAAAATAGTATATATTACTAAAAAGAGTGTGTAGAACAAGGAGCACCTTTATGAAAATAAAAAATGTTACATTATTGCAAATAAAAAGTGCATATAAAAAGTTCCAGTGACACTACAATTAATACGAGTAGAAAAATAACACACATAATGTGGAAGATACCTACGATATAGGTACAATGGTTGTTGGTTGCACATTAACTTAATACATATATACAAAAAAATTGCATCCAATGGATGATTACAATGTCTAATAAGAAGTACATGCTAAAAATATAGATAGATAAACTCAAATAAAGTCATCTCATGCAAATAGAAACTTTTCTAGGGGATAAAATATATAAGTAGTCAATTAAAATTTTAAAAAATGATTAAACAAATCATGTTTATGATAAATTTTGAAAAAAAGTGCATTAATAGTTTCAAGAGCTCTAATTTATACCTTTCTAGTGCTATAAGAATCATGAAAATATGAGATTTGGGCGAAACTTCATGATCTCAAGAACCAAAAATAAAGATCTAACTTTGATAGGTAAGTATATGTACCAATACAAAAGTCCAAGAAAATTAACTACATTGCTAGAAAAAGTGATTAAAAGTAGGTTTTCGATGATATCTTGTTTGTAATTTTTTTACACCACATGTCCAAACTATGTAAACGAGAGAAAAATAACTCCTTCAAGGTAAATCGGGGCTAGGGCTAGGATTTTATAGGTTATCCATGGTGCTAACATTATCAAGATGTTGAGATGATGGTAGCTTCTTGAATATGCTCTTGCCATCCAAATATTCCTTGGGTTCCATAAAATTGTCATTATTCTCAGAAAATTGTTGGTTGAGATGGGGGGATAGCCTTTTTTGTAGAAACCACTGTTCTTTGTTGGAAAACCACTTTTTGGGTTAGAATCTATCAAGTGGTTATTTAGCAGCAATTTCAATGGAAAATGTAGCAAAATATGCCTCAATAGGTTGTTTAATAGTACGTCGTAATGGTATTAAATGTTATTGCTAATATTTCCAAAAACACTATCAGTGGTGCACCCTACGGGCCTTGGTTGGGGATTAACCTCTCTATTTTGACAAAAAAATTGAGGACTAAAGGCCTCAATGTGACTATTGGATGGCCCCCAAAAAAATTGTTCACCAAAAAAAATGTCTACCAAAAATTTAAAAATTACTAAAATAATTAAAGCTCATAATTGCAAAAAATATTTCACCATTTATTTTTTTAAATCAAGTGTTTTAAAATTTTTTGAGAATTTTATGTCAATGCTAATTATTTCCATAGGGATCTTATGCAGATCTTGCACTAGAGGGTATAATGACTGTATAGCTACAAGAATCTGTACATTGGTACAATTTGTTTTCCTTAGATCTAGCACCTACAAAAATTGGCTCAATTTTTTTTGTCTTGGATTTCAATGAATTGATTGTCTATTTTAGGTTTTTGGGATGTTCTAAACATAACAATGAGGTTTTTTTTGGTTCATGATGCACCATTAGATCATTGAATGTCAAATCTCTCAAAAAAAGGAGAAATAATTATAGCTCTAGTGCTTTGATACCATGTTAGAGTTGAATGTTGAACCTTGGAGCTCCCTAATACTAGTTTCAATGAAACACCTATCATAGAAAGAGAGAGAAAATAATAGAATTTTGATGGAGGCCAAAGAAGCCATTAATAAAAAAAAAGACATGATATGTATAGTGAATAATATTTATACAATAATAATGAATTACCCTTGATAATAGATAAAAAAAAATCTATATGAAACATTGGTGCGGATGAAGTTAGATCATGATGTGTGTCCTAATCCTATGAATTTAGGGGAAAAAATTACATGACCTAAGTGATCATAAGTATGTTAGTATGAAAAAGGGTTTAATTAATTCAATAATTAATTAAGAAAATACCTTACTATAGCACTGTGAAGGAAAATAAGAAACCAGTAAAACAAAAAATAATCAAGACATGCAAGTTATATATATTAACAAATTGTAGGCTAATTTTATTCATAATTAAAAATGAATAGAGTATAAAAAAATATTAAAAATAGTGCAACAAGGAATGAACATTCACTTGAACAGAAAGGGGTGAAAGCATCAATCTACTTTAGGTCACTATTAAGTTATCTATCCTCTTGTCAAATGAAGAGATGTACACACACATATACATACATACATACATACATACATATGTACACACACACACACACACACACACACACACACATATATATATGTATGTATGTATGTATGTACATGTATGTATGTATGTATTTATGTGTATGTGTATACACACACACACACATATTTATGTATGTATGTATCACATATATACATAGATGCATATATATCTACACACATTGGTGCAAGAGCACCTAGGGTTTCAAATCCCTTCTTTTTTTTTATTGTGTTCTCCTAGTTTCTTAGCCAAATTAGGTAAGTTTAAGAAGATTTTCGAGTGATTTAGGGTTTATGGAGTTTGCTTTTGTAAGAGTTGTTGTTCATTCACCCTTTGAAATGTCCTAAAGGACAAATTGGGTCAAAATATAGAATGAACATCCTAGATGCTTAGGAAGGTGTTTTTTAAATTTTTTTTGTGTCTTAGAGGTTGTTTTTAGGCTTTTAGCAATCCAAGAAAGGGAGTGAAAACATGGAAAAGTCAAATTGCAAGAAAAGATGAAAAGTTTCTCAAAGCAACAATTTTGCAACTTTAAAAGTTGCTCGACAAATTTGCACAAAAGTTGCTTTTGTCCTAAAAGCAGTTATTGATTAGTTATAGTGGTTGTTTTGGATAGGGGAAGACTATTTAATAACTCTCATGGTGAAGTTTCAAGGTTGGATGACATTTTGTTTGAATTTCCATTGAATGTAAACTTGCAGACTGGCTCTGAGACAGTTTAGAGCATTTTGAATTGAAAAGACTTATTAATGGATTATATTACCTAAATTTCCATTGTGTTTAGTTTTCTTATGAGTGTCTAATACCTCTGTGTGGAGAGATTTTGTTAAATAATTTCCATTTTGTAGCTTCTTGTTATATTTATTTAAAGTTGTAGTTCTCTGGTCCAATTTTGGACTGTACATAGAAAGTGGCTCCTCGAGGTTCTTATATCCAAGGAAATAAAAATGGGACTGGATGGAATGATAGAGCAATCACTATACATAAGTTTCTTTTTGGTTTTGTTAGTAGAGGAGTTAGGTTTGAATTATGAGCTCTTTCCTAGGCGAGCTTGGCTATAGCTCGACTAGGGGAAAAGAGAGGATAGTGAGTTTCAAATTGCAGGGCTGGATTGGAAGAAGAAATCCAATGGTTGGAGAGTGGTAGATGAGAGGGTTATAACCCTCTATGAAATGGTAGAAATTGAAGAGGTGATTCCATAAGGTCATGAAGACAAATGCAGAGTAAAGACCTATTAGCCCTATTTTTAAGGACAACATCCCTAAAAACTTTCACGGTTAGTATAGAGGAATTGAAGAAACCCCACCTTGAAAATATTTAATGTTTTAAAAAATGGTATTCGGATCATCTGACAGATTTGGGGTTTATTTGGAGAATTTGTAAGCAAATCAAGAATTTGAGCCTGAATAGGGCTACAAGCAATTTGAAGGCCTAATCCTAAATTGTAGGATTTTGATATGTGAAAGGATGATTGATGGCTCCAAACCTTCAAGAATGTCCTAAAATGACCTACGGAGGTGAGAATTCAACCTTGCAAAGTATTGTGAGTGAGTTGGCTTAGTTTGATGGAATCTACTCTTGTAAATTCAGTGAGCACTAAAGGAACTTGTTGATAGGGTGGATCTTGATTGGAAGGGTGAAGTTCTTGGTACTTACCTTAAAGTTTAGGGTTTGTGAGATCCCTAATAAGTCTAGGAAGGAGACCTTAGATAAGAGTCAAGCTAACTCTAGAGTGAGAATAACCACTCCTATTAGATTGGTATCAGAGCCTAAAGATTGGGCTTGTGAGGTGTTGATGTTGTATTTTCCAGAATCAGTAAATTCATCCAAGATGGTGACTAATGCTGAGTTATAAAAAGATGTGGAAGAGTAGAGAGAGAAGAATAGACTCCTAAAGGAACAGTTGGCAGTGATGGAAACTAAGTTAGAGGAAGTGTAACTTAGAACTGCAAAAGTCAATGAATTAGTAAGAGAGAATTAAGGGAAAGGTAAATTGGATGTAGAAGAAGATACAATACCATAGCCTAACCCTGTACTCCAAGAAGAGACATTCTTGAAGGCTCTAAAAGCTATGAGTGGAAATTCATTGGAAGGTGTGCCTATATTCATTGGAAAGATGGAACTAGAAGTGGACATGGAATGAATAGAAGGACTTGAAAATCACTTTGAATGTGATAGTGTGACAAAGGCTCAAAAGGTAAGAGTAGCCAAGACAAGATTAAGAGGGACTTCCCTCACTTGGTGGAAGTTTTTTCAACATCAAAGAATCAAAGAAGGAAAGAATCATATAACGAGTTGGAAAGACATGGTGGCTAAGGTTAGAGAAACCTATCTACTTGATGATTATGAGGTGCAGTTGTACAAGAAGAGGAAAAACTTGAGACTGAAAGACCTTGAAGTAAGTGTCTACAAAGAAGACTTCCACAAGTTGTGTTTAAGATCAAATGTAATGGAGGAAGAGAGCCTAAAAGTGGCTAGATATTTGAATGGTTTAAGGTGGAATATCCAAGAGGAAATTAGCCTCTTGAGTCCAAAGACTATACACCAAAGTTATTAGTTAGCTCTCAAGGTAGAAGAGAAGATTAAGAAGAAACATGATTCAAGCAGTAGGGGTAGAGGTAGAGGAAGAGATGGAAGAGGCCAGAGAGGGGGCTTTGGAGGAAGAAACTTTGAAGCAAGAAATCAGAGTGAGTCCAAGTGCACTAAGAATGAGGGAGAATCAAACAATTCAAGAGGTGGTTATAAAAGAGGAAGAGGCTCCAATTACAATGCAAGATGAAGATCTAATAGCCAAGGAAGAGGATCCTTTTTCTCTTCTATGAAGTGCTATAGTTTCCACCAGTATGGACATCCTTCTTATTAGTGTCTTGAGAAGAGTTCAACATCACAAGGAGGAGAGAAAAGAGTAAGCTATGTGCAAGAGGAGTCTTCTAGTAGCAAGACAACAGAGGTGGCACTGGATTTAGAGATAGGAGAGAATTTGATGATCAGAAGAATGGTTATCAAGGAGCCCATCAAAGAAGAACCAAGTCAAAGAAGATATATGTTCAGAGTCAAATTCAAGATTCTAGGTAAGGTTTGAAAAGTTATCATAGATTCTGGTTCTACTGATAAAATTATTTCTATGGAAGCTATTGAAAAGCTTAAGTTGAAAAGAATTCCTCACACTAAACCTTACAGAGTTACTTGGTTGAATAAAGACCAAAATGTGTTGATTAATGATCAAGCTTGGGAGGAGTTATCCATAGGGAGGTATAAGGATAGATTGTTGTGTGGTGTCTTACCCATGGATGCTTGTCGTCTATTGTTGGGTAGACCTTGGAAATTTGATAGAGATTCTATGCATAATGGAGCCAATAACTCTTATTCCTTTAGGAAAGATGGGGTAACATTAAAAATATAGTCAATCTTGGAAGAAGGACAAGTGAAGAATGGGGGTCCTAATATACTTTTGGTGGGAGAAAAAGAATTTTTGAAGACACTAGAAGAAGAATAAGGAGTGGGATTTGCCTTAGTATTGAAGTCTAAGGATGAAAAGGTGAGTAAGAAAGAGGAACTACCTACAGATATCTAATAATTGTTACACCAATACCAAGATACAGTCAGTGATGGTCAACCAGCTACCCTACCACTTGAGAGATACATTAGTCATCAAATTGAATTTATCCTGGGAGCCTCACTCCCTAACAAAGAAGGCTATAAGATGACCCCACAACAGAATTCTTAAATTGCTAAACAAATCCAAGAATTTATTGACCAAGGATTGATTAAAAAGAGCATAAGCCCATGTGTTGTTCCCACTTTCCTAGCCCCTAAGAAAGGAGGTACTTGGAGACTATGTATAGAATCTAAAGCAATTAGCAGAATTACCATAAGGTATAGGTTCCCAATTCCTAGAATAGAAGACTTAATGGACTGTCTAGGGGGAGCTATGTATTTCTCCAAAATTGACTTATAGAGTGGTTACCAATAGATTAGAGTGAAGGAAGGGGATGAGTGGAAGATGACCTTTAAGGCAATAGAAGGGCTCTATGAGTGGCTAGTTATGGATTTTGAGTTGTCTAATGCCCCAAGCACTTTTATGACGCTAATGAATGAAGTATTAAAAGAGTTCATAGGAAAATTGGTTGTTGTGTACCTAGATGATATTCCAGTGTTTAGTAAAACAAAGGAGGAACACCTTAAGAACCTCCAGATGGTCATGCAAATATTACATGAAGACAAGTTGACAATAAACTTACAAAAGAGTGAGTTCATGAAGCAAGAGTTGTTATACCTAGGCTTTGTTATCTCAAAAGGAAACTTGAAGATGGACACAAGCAAGGTGGACGCAATCTTGAATTGGCATACACCTAAGTCTACTACAGAGGTAAGGAGCTTGCATGGATTGACACAATTCTATAGGAATTTTATTAGACAATTCAGTACAATATGTACACCTATTTTGGATACCATAAAAGGAGGCATAAAGACTAAATTCCAATGGAATGAGCATGCTGACAAAGGTTTTGAGACCTTTAATAAAAGGATAGCCACCCAACCAATCTTGATACTTCCTATTTTTGAGAAGTTGTTTACTTTGGAATGTGATTCTAGTCATACTTCCATAGGAGCAGTCCTAAGCCAAGAAGGAAAGTCAGTGGCTTTTCATAGTGAAAAAATCAATGATGCAAAGATGAAATACTCCTCATATGATTTGGAATTATATGCATTGGTGCAAGCACTAAGGAACTGGAGAAATTATCTCCTTCCTAAATAATTTGTGGTCTTTACAGATAACCAGACTCTAAGCTTCCTTAATTCATAGGATAAGCTAAACCATAAACATATGAAGTGGGTGGAGTAAATCCAATCCTACACCTTCACCATCAAGCACAAGAAGGGACTCCAAAATAAGGTGGCAAATGCATTGAGCAAGAGATTTCTCATAGTTCAAGATATTCAATTGAGGAGCATTAGCATAGAAAGGTTCAAGGAATTGTATCCAGAGGATGAGGACTTTTTAGAAGCTTACAAGGTGTGTAAGGATTTTAAAAATCACTTCCATGGTGAGTACTCTAATTTTACATTTCAAGAATGTCTTTTGTTTAGGGGAGGGAAACTCTGTGTGCCTAGAGGTTCAATGAGGGAGAACCAAGTGGAGAAAAAACATAGTGGTTCACTAAGTGGACATTTTGGGTTTCATAAGACCTTAGAACTAGTTAAGAGATACTATTATTGGCCAAAGATGAATAGGGATATCCAGAAGTATGTAGAGACTTGTATAGTCTATCAAAAATATAAGAGGACTTCATCCATTATAGGGTTGTATCAACCCCTTCCAATTCCAACTAGACCTTGGGAGTGTCTCAGTTTGGACTTTGTGGTTGGACTTCCCAAGACAAAACAAGGACTGGATAATATCTATATGATTGTGGAAAAAATCAACAAGATCCCATTCTGTGCTATGCAAGACCACCCATGATGCATGCTACATAAAAAATTTCTTCTTTAAGGAAGCATTAAGAAACCATGGATTACCCCTAATCATTGTATTGGTAGGGACTCTAAGTTTATGAGTCATTTCTGGAAGAATTTATGGAAAACGCTTGGTACAAATCTTTCTTTTAGTTCTGCATATCATCCACAAATGGATGGGTATATTGAGGTGGTTAATAGGAGCTTATGAAACCTTCTAAGGTGCCTAACCAATGAATATGGATAGTCATGGGATCATCTGCTTGCTCAAGCAGAGTTTTCTTACAATGACACTATAAATAGATTCACAGGTAAAATCCCCTCTGAAGTAGTTTATGGGATTCATCCCAGGGGTATATGTGAACTAAGAGACCTTGGGAGTAATGTAAAGAAGAGTGGCTATGCTGAGGAATTTTCTAAGTCCATGAATGAGGTCCATGATACAGTAAAGAAAGCATTAGTGGAGAGTACAATGCACACAAAACAAAAGGTAGATAAAAGGAAAAGGGATGTTCGATTCCAAGTTGGAGATCTGGTCATGGTGCTCCTAAGAAAAGAAAGACTACAAAAAGGTGTTCCAAGTAAGCTTTAGATGAGGAAGATAGGTCCTTGTGCCATTTTAGCAAAATATGGACCTAAATCTTACAAAGTTGACCTTCCTGTAGACATAGGACTATCTACAATCTTTAATGTTGCAGATCTGGTGTCCTACAAAGGATTAATCCTAGAGGAAGACCATAGTCATTTAGAAGATGTAGAAGAACTTAAAGACCATGAAACTTCTAGTCACATCAAAGCCCAAAGTAGAGAAGAGTTTGAGCTCCAAGGTTGCTAAGAAGACAAGAACCAAGGTATACATGGAGCACCTGGTACAGTGGAAAGGAAAAAAAGATTCATAGGCTACATGGGTGTAGGAGACAAAGTTTCAAAAATTACGCATAGACCTTGACTCGATTCCATCAAATGGAGGTTGATTTATTTTGTTTAGGGGAGAATGGTGCAGGAGCACCTAGGGTTTCAAGGCCCTTATTTTGTTTTTTGTGTGTTCTCTCCTAGTTTCTTAGCCAAATTCAGAAATTTTAGGAATATTTTGGAGTGATTTAGGGTTAATGGAGTTTTCTTTTATAAGAGTTGTTGTTCATTCACCCTTTGTAATGTCCTAAAGGACAAATTGGGTCAAAATGTAGAATGGACATCCTAGATGCTTAGATAGGTATTTTTGAAGTTTTTTTTTTTGTGTCTTAGAAGTTGTTTTTAGGCTTTTATAAATTCAACCAAGGGAGTGAAAACATGGAAAAGTCAAATTGCAAGAAAAGATGAAAAGTTGCTCAAAGCAACAATTTTGCAGCTTTACAAATTTAAAAGTTGCTCTTTTATTTCTTCTTAAAAATAATTATTGATTATTTCAAGCAGTTGTTTCGGATAGGGGAAGACTACTTAGGAACTCCCATGGCAAAGTTTCGAGGTTGGATGACATTTTTTTAAATTTCCATTGAATGTAAGACTGACTCTAAGATAGTTTTAGAGTATTTTGAATTGAAAAGACTTGTTAATGGATTAAATGACTTGGATTTCCATTGTTTTTATTTTCTTATGAGTGTCTAATAACACTATGTGGAGAGAGTTTGTTAAATAATTTCCATTTTGTAGCTTCTTGTTAAATTTATTTAAATTTGTAGTTCTTTGGTCCAATTTTGGATTGTACATAGAAAATGTCTCCTCGAGGTTCTTAGATCCAAGGAAAGAAAAATGGGCATGGATGGAATGAAAAAGGATTAACTGTACATAAGTTTCTTTTTTTTTTTGTTAGTAGAGGAGTTAGGGTTGAATTATGAGCTCTTTCCCTAGGTGAGCTTGGCTATAGCCCGACTAGGGGAAAAGATAAGACAAAGATTTTTAAATTGCAGGGTTGGATTGGCAGAAGAAATCCAATGGTTGGAGAGTGGTATATGAGAGTTGTTACAACCCTATGTGAATTAATAGCAACTGAAGAGGTGATTCCATAAGGTCATGAAGACAAATGTTGAGTAAAGACCTATTAGCCCTATTTTTAAGGACAATGTCCCTAAAGACTTTTAGGGTTAGTACGGAGGACTTGAAGAAACCCCACCTTGAAAATATTAATGTTTTGTAAAAGGGTATTTGAATCCTATGATAGATTTGGGGGTTATTTGGAGAATTTGTAAGCAAATCAAGAATTTGAGCCTGAACAGGGCTACAAGCAGTTTCTAGGCCCAATCCTAGATTGTAGGAGTTTGATATATGAAAGGATGATTGATATTTAAAAACCTTCAAGACTATCCTAAAATGACCTAAGGAGGTGAGAATTCAACCTTGCAAATTATTTTGAGTGAGTTGGCTTAGTTTGATGGAATCTACTCTTGTAGATTCAGTGGGCACTGAAGGAACTTGTTGATAGGGTGGATCTTGATTGGAAGGGTGAAGTTCTTGGTGACTTACCTTCAAGTTTAGGGTTTGTGAGATCCCTAATAGGTCTAGGAAAGAGACCTTAGATAAGATTCAAGCTAACTCTAGAGTGAGATGAACCACTCCTATCAGATTGGTATCAGAGCCTAAAGATTGGGCTTGTGAGGTGTTGATGTTGTATTTGCTAGAATTAGTAGATTAATCTAAGACGGTGACTAATGCTGAGTTAGAAAAAGATGTGGAAGAGTAGAGAGAGGAGAATAGACTCCCAAAGGAAAAATTGGCATAGATAACACCTAAGTTAGAGGAAGTGCAACTTAGAATTGTAGTTGTCGGTGAATTAGTAAGAGAGAATGAAGGGAAAGGTAAATTGGTGGTAGAAGAAGATACAATACCAAATCCTAACTCTGTACTCCAAGAAGATCCATTCTTGAAGGATCTAAAATCTATGAGTGTAAATTCATTAGAAGGTGTGCCTCTATTCAGTGGAAAGATGGAACTAGAAGTGGTCATGGAATGGATAGAAGGACTTGAAAATCACTTTGAATGTGATAGTGTGATAGACGTTGAAAAGGTAAGAGTATCCAAGACAAGATTAAGAGGGACTTCCCTCACTTGGTGGAAGTTTTTTCAAGATGAAATAATCAAAGAAGGAAAGAATCCTATAAATCATTGGAAATGAATGGTGGCTAAAGTTAGAGAAACCTATCTACCTGATTATTATGAGGTGCAGTTGCACAAGAAGAAGAAAAAATTAAGACAGAAAGACCTTGAAGTAAGTGTCTACATGGAAGAGTTCCACAAGTTGTGTTTAAGATCACATGTAATGGAGGAGGAGAGCCTAAAAGTGGCTAGATATTTGAATGGTTTAAGGTGGAATATCCAAGAGGAAATTAACCTCTGGAGGTTAAATACTATACACCAAAGTTATCAGTTAGATCTCAAGGTAGAAGAGAAGCTTAAGAAGAAACATGATTCAAGAAGTAGGGGCAGAGGTAGAGGAAGAGATGACAGATGCTAGAGAGGAGGCTTTCGAGGAAGAAACTTTGAAGCAAGAAATTAGAGTGAGTCCAAGCTCATTGAGAACTAGGGAGAATCAAACAATTCAAGAGATGGTTATAATAGAGGAAGATGCCCCAATAAAAATGCAAGAGGAATATTTAACAACCAAGGAAGAGGATCCTATTTCTCTTCAATGAAGTGCTATAATTGCCACCAGTATGGGAATCCTTCTTATAGGTGTCTTGATAAGAGTTCAACATCATAAGGAGGAGAGAAAAGAGTAAGCTATGTGCAAGAGGATTCTTCTAGTAGCAAGACAATAGAGGTGGCATTGGATTTAGAGATATGAGAGATTTTGATGATCAGAATAATTCTCATCAAGGAGCCCATCCATGAAGAACCAAGTCAAAGAATATCTCTGTTCAGAGTCAAATGCAATATTATAGGTAAGGTTTTCAAAGTTATCATAGATTTTGGTTCTACTGATAACATTATTTCTATGGAAGCTATTGAAAAGCTTAAGTTGAAAAGAAATCCTCACACTAACCCTTCCAAAGTTACTTGGTTAAATAAAGATCAACATGTGTTGGTTAATGAGTAAGCTTGGGTGGAGTTCTTAATAGGGAGGTATAAGGACAGAGTGTTGTGTGATGTCTTACCCATGGATTCTTGTCATCTATTGTTGGGTAGACCTTGGAAATTTCATAGAGTTTCTATGCATGATAAAGCCAATAACTCTTATCCCTTTAGGAAAGGTGGGGTAACATTTAAAATATAGTCAATCTTGTAAGGAGAAATGAAGAAAGGGGGTCCTAATATAATTTTGGTGGGAGAACAATAAGTTTTGAAGACACTAGAAGAAGAAGAAGTGGTATTTGTAAGGAAACTCAGGTGCGGAAACAACTTCCTACACTGATCTCTATAGGAAAGTATTGTGCAAATTCTTTTAAATCCTTACAATTTTAGATTCGTTAATTACTTTAACAATGATATTGCAACCACATACCATGCATACAGAAAATAGAGAATGACACAATGATTTACCCTGGGGAAAACCTTTCGGTAAAAAACCCCAGCACTCCAAAACCTGCACAATGTATTATCTTCAACACAACGGTTACAACACACTTCCAATGCAAGTTCTTTCAGGAGACAATCGACACTCTAAGACAAATCCAGTAGCACTAGATCATACCAACAATACACTCTTTTTATTATCCTTTCCTGTAACCCTAAAAAATACTTATATCATGTGCTTTCCTTTTTAGGGCAACTTCTAGGGATAGCCATATTAGGGTTTTACCATTCTCCGAGAAAATAGCAACCCTAAAAATATTTAAAAGAGGAAGAGTGTAAAGTACTCAAATTTATCAGTTGCCACATGTCTTGCATGTCTTCACCTATCATTGAAATCTCCTAGAAATAGCTCTTATGTGTCATGGGAATCCATCATAACCATTTCAGCCATGATCTCCTTACACACAATTCAAGATGCTGACACATCAAGTGGAGTGACACATCAACATGCCAACTAGACATGTACACTCACACTTAATTACATTATTTGC
>MU226196.1:832259-844549 GCA_018584345.1 Thuja plicata
CTGTAGGTCTCACATCAAGTGAAGTAGCCTCCCATAGATCATGGTCTTCAAGCATGTCTTCCATCTTGATTTTCCACAACTTGAAATTAGTGCCATTAAATTTCTCCACCTCCATTCTACTATATGAGGAACCTGCCATCTCAATCTGCAAATAAGATTTAGAATGATCTGCACAAAAAACTCCCACTCAACTTGAGATTAGCTCAAAAAACCCTACCCAACAACTAGGATTAAAAGTTGATCAGGCTCTGATACCACTTGTAAGGAAACTCAGGTGCGGAAACAACTTCCTAAACTAATCTCTATAGGAAATTATTGTGCAAATTCTTTTAAATCCTTACAATTTCAGATTCATTAACTACTTTAACAATGATATTGCAGCCACATACCATGCATATAGAAAATAGAGAAGGACACAATGATTTACCTTGGGGAAAACCTTTCGGTAAAAAACCCCAGCACTCCAAAACCTGCACAATGTATTATCTTCAACACAACGGTTACAACACACTTGCAATGCAAGTTCTTTCAGGAGATAATCGACACTCTAAGACAAATCCAGTAGCACCAGATCATACCAACAATACACTCTTTTTCGTATCCTTTCCTGTAACCCTAAAAAAACTTATATCATGTGCTTTCCTTTTTAGGGCAACTTCCAAGGATAGCCGTATTAGGGTTTTACCATTCTCTGAGAAAATAGGAACAAAAGAGGAAGAGTGTAAAGTACTCAAATTTATCAGTTGCCACATGTCTTGCATGTCTTCACCTGTCATTGAAATCTCTTAGAAATAGCTCTTACGTGTCATAGGAATCCGTCATAACTATTTCAGCCATGATCTCCTTACACACAATTCAAGATGCTGACACATCAAGTGGAGTGACACATAAACATGCCAACTAGACATGTACACTCACACTTAATTACATTATTTGCAAGAATTTATACATTTTACAAAACAAATAATAAGAATAGGAATTATCCAAGGTTGAGACACCTTATTCCTAACAGTATTTGCCTTAGTTTTGGAGCCTAAGGATGAAAAGGTGAGTAAGAAAGAGGAAGTACCTATAGAGATCCAAGAATTGTTACACCAATACCAAGATATAGTTAGTGATGGTCAACCAGCTACCCTACCACCTGAGAGAGCCATTATTTATCAAATTGAATTTATCCCAAGAGCCTCACTCCCTAACAAAGAAGTGTATATGATATCCCCACAAAAGAATGCAGAAATTTCTAAACAAATCCAGGAATTACTTGACCAAGGATTAATTAAAAAGAGCATAAGACTATGTGTTGTTCCCACTATCCTAGCCCCTAAGAAAGGAGGTACTCAGAGACTATGTACAAAATCTAGAACCATTAACAGAATTACTATAAGGTATAGGTTCCCATTTCCTAGAGCAGAAGACTTCATGGACTCTCTAGGGGGAGCTAAGTATTTCTCCAAAATTGAATTAAAGAGTGGTTACCACCAGATTAGAGTGAGGGAAGGGGATGAATGGAAGACAACCTTTAAGACCACATAAGGGCTCTATGAGTGGCTAGTTATTCATTTTTGGTTGTCTAATGCCCCAAGCACTTTTATGAGGCTAATGAGTTAAGTGTTGAAAGAAATCATAGGAAAATAGGTTGTGGTGTACCTAGATGATATTCTAGTGTTTAGTAAAACAAAGGAGGAACATCTTAAGCATTTGCAGATGGTCATGCAAAGATTACATGAAGAGAAGTTGACAATCAAGTTAGAAAAGACTGAGTTCATGAAGCAAGAGTTGGTATACCTAGGATTTGTTATCTCAGAAGGAAACTTGAAGATGAACACAAGAAAGGTGGAAGAAATCTTGAATTTGCCTACACCTAAGTCTCCTACAGAGGTAAGGAGCTTCCATGGATTGACACAATTCTATAGGAAGTTTATCATACAATTCAGTGAAATATGTGCACCTATTTTGGATACCATAAAAGGATGCATAAAGACTAAATTCCAATGGAATGAGCATGCTAGCAGAGGTTTTGAGACCTTGAAAACAAGGATATCCATCCAAGTTATCTTTATACTTCCTATTATTTAGAAGTTGTTTACTGTAGAATGTGATGCTAGTCATACTTCCATAGGAGCAGTCCTAAGCTTGGAGGGAAAGCCAGTGGCTATTCATAGTCAAAAATTGAGTGATGCAAAGAATAAATACTCCTCATATGATTTGAAATTATCTGCACATTGATGTAAACACTAAGGAAGTGGAGACATTATCTCCTTCCTAAATAATTTATGGTCTTTAGTGATAACCAAGCTCTAAGCTTCCTTAATTCATAGGATAAGTTAAGTCATAAACATATGAAGTGGGTGGAGTACATCCAAGCCTACACTTTCACCATCAAGCAAAAGAAGGGACTCCAAAATAAGGTGGCAGATGCAATGAGTAGGAGATTTCTCACAGCTCAAGAAATTCAATTGAGGAGAAATGACATATAAAGTTTCAAGGAATTTTATCTAGAGGATGAGGAATTCTCAACAACTTACAAGGTGTGTAAGGATTTTCAAAATCTCTTCCATGGTGAGTAATCTTATTTTACTCTTGAAGAAGGTATTTTGTTTAGGGGAGGGAAACTCTGTGTGCCTACAGGTTCAATGAGTGAGAACCTAGTGCAGGAAAAACATAATGGCTCACTAAGTGGACATTTGTGGGTTCATAAGACCTTAGAACTGGTTAAGAGATACTATTATTGGCCAAAGATGAATAGGGATATCAAATAGTATGTAGAGACTTGTATAGTCTGCCAAAAGATAAGGGGACTTAATCCAATGTAGGGTTGTATCAATCTCTTGTGATTCCAACTGGACCTTAGGAGTGTCTCAGTATGGACTTTGTGGTTGGACTTCCCAAGACAAAACAAGGACTAGATAGTATCTATGTAATTGTTGATAGATTCAACAAGATGACCCATTTTGTGTCATGCAAGACCACGCATGATGCATCCTACATAGAAAATATCTTCTTTAGGGAAGCAGTAAGAATCTATGGATTACCCCTAAGCATTGTGTTAGACAAGGACTCTAAGTTTATGAGTCATTTCTGGAATACTTTATGACAAAATCTTGGTACAAAGTTTTCTTTTAGTTCTGCAAATCATCCAAAAATAGATGGGCAGACTAAGGAGGTTAATATTAGCTTAGGAAAACTTCTAAGGTGCCTCACCAAAGAATATGGACAGTCATGGGATCAGTTAATTTCTCAAGCAGAGTTTTCTTACAATGACACTATAAATAGATCCACAGGTAAAAGCCCCTTTGAAGTAGTTTATGGGATTCATTCTAGGGGTATATGTGAACTAAGAGACCTTGGGAGTAATGCATAGAAGAGTGGCTATGCCGAGGACTTTTCTCAGTCCATGAAGGAGTTCCATGATACAATAGAGAAAGAATTAGTGGAGAGGACACCACACACCAAATAGAAGGTAGATGAAAAGAGAAGGGATGTTCGATTCCAAGTTGGAGATCTGGTCATGGTGCACCTAAGCAAAGAAAGACTACAAAAAGGTGTTCCAAGTAAGCTTCAGATGAGGAAAATAGGTCCTTGTGCCATTTTAGAAAAACATGGACCTAATGCATACAAAGTTGACCTTCCTACAGACATGAGACTATCTACAGTCTTTAATGTTGCAGACATGGTGTCCTACAAAGGACCAATCCCAGAAGGAGACCATTGTCAATTAGAAGATGCAGAATAACTAAGGACAATGAAACTTCCAGTCACACCAAAGACCAAAGTAGAGAATATTTTGAGATCCAGGGTTGCTAACAAGACAAGAACCAAGGTATACATGGAGCATCTGGTAAAATGGAAAGGAAAAGAGAATTTAGAGGCTACATGGGTGCATGAGATAGAGTTTCATAAATTAGGCATAGACCCTGACTTGATTCCATCAACTAGAAGTTGATTTCTTTTGTTTAGGGGAGAATGTTGCAGGAGCACCTGGGGTTTCAAAGCCCTTCTTTTGTTTTTTCATGTTCTCTCCTAGTTTCTTAGCAAAATTAGGTAAGTTTAGGAATATTTTGGAGTGATTTAAGGTTTATGGAGTTTGCTTTTGTAAGAGTTTTTGTTTATTCAACCTTTGTAATGTCCTAAAGGACAAATTGTGACAAAATGTAGAATGAACATCCTAGATTCTTAGAAAGGTGTTTTTGAAGTTGTTTTGTGTCTTAGAGGTTGTTTCTATGCTTTTAGAAATCCAACCAAGGGACTGAAAACATGGAAAAGTTAAATCGAAAGAAAAGATGAAAAGTTGCTCAAATCAACAATTTTGCAACTTTGCAACTTTAAAAGTTGCTCAACAACTTTGCACAAAAGTTGATTTTGTCCTAAAAGCAATTATTGATAAGTTCCGGCTGTTGTTTTGGATGGGGGAAGAATATTTAAGATCTCCCATGGAAAAGTTTTGAGGTTGGATGACATTTTTTTTTAATTTTCATTGAATGTAAAGTTGCTGACTGACTCTAAGACAGTTTTAGAGCATTTTGAATTAAAAATACTTGTTACTGGATTAGATTAATTGAATTTCCATTGTGTTTGTTTTCTTATGAGTGTCTAATAACTCTGTGTGGATAGATTTTGTTAAATAATTTCCATTTTGTAGCTTCTTGTTAAATTTATTTAAAGTTGTAGTTCTTTGGTCCAATTCTGGACTATACATAGAAAATGGCTCCTCGATATTCTTAGATCCAAGGAAAGAAAAATGGGCATGGATGGAATGATAGAGGAGTTACTATACATAAGTTTCTTTTTGGTTTTGTTAGTAGAGGAGTTAGGGTTGAATTATGAGCTCACGCCCTAGGCGAGCTTGGCTATAGCCCAGCTAAGGGAAAAGAGAGGACAATGAGTTTTAAATTGTAGGGTTGGATTAGTAGAATAAATCCAATGGTTGGAGAGTGGTAGATGAAAGGTTTTATGACCCTCTATGCAATGGTAGCAACTGAAGAGGTGATTCCATAAGATCATGAATACAAATGCAGAGTAGAGACCTATTAGCCCTATTTTTAAGGACAATGTCCCCAAAGACTTTCAAAAAAATACCTTGAAAATATTTAATGTTTTGAAAAAGGGTATTCAGATCCTATGATAGATTTGGGGGTTATTTGGAGAATTTGTAAGCAAATCAAGAATTTTAGCTTGAATAGGGCTACAAGTAGTTTCTAGGCCTAATCCTTGATTGTAGGAGTTTGATATGTTAAAGGATGATTGATGGTTCTAAAACTGCAAGAATGTCCTAATATGACCTAAGGAGGTGAGAATTCAACCCTACAATGTATTGTGAGTGAGCTGGCTTAGTTTGATGGAATCTACTCTTGTAGATTTAGTGAGCACTAAAGAAACTTGTTGATAGGGTGGATCTTGATTGGAAGGGTGAAGTTCTTGGTTACTTACCTTCAAATTTAGGGTTTGTGAGATCCCTAATAGGTCTAGGAAAAAAACCTTAGATAAGAGTCAAGCTAACTCTAGAGTGAGAAGAACCACTCCTATCACACATGATGACTCATCCACTTTAACCTAATAACTACTTTATGGTTATTTTTTCTAACTACTAGCATTTTGTTACATGGTTTAAATTGTCTACATCTATAAATTTATTGAGGTCATCAAGTATGCAAGTGAATCTACACAAATTCATTTGCAACGATATACAATGAACAATAAGTGGAGTCATATGTGATGAAACATAATAAAAATATACAGAATCAAGTGTAGTGGCATGCCAGTGGTGTGTGCGAGACACAATTATTATAGAGGAAAGCGTAAAATATCCAAATACTATTAAGATTTGCAATGTTCTTGAATCCTCTCATGGTTGTTCTATTACCATTCACTTTTTCTTGAGAAGTGATTGTTCGTATTTCTATACCATAACCACTTTGAATAGATAATGTAAACCTTGACTAGTTCCCATTGTGGCAGTTTGAATGATATCATCTTGTACATAATTGCATAAATTTTTAGAATTAAATTCTAAGGGATGTTGAGGTAACACTTGATCAATATGAGGAGGAAAGTATGCTTTGAGGAATTCCATATTGAATACTAGATGTAAGCCTAATTATTGTGTGAGACCATGGAAAAAAGCATTCTCACCAATCATATCAAGAAATTCACATCCAAAATAGATCATGATCCCTTATGTGGATCCTTTCTTATTAAATAAATGGGTGTTGATTAGACATCTTCAATTCTACAATATAAATCTTTTCTACGTTTATTAAGTGACTTACAAAGAAATACATTTCCAATTGTTTGGTGTTGTAAGATTAATGTTTTCTTTGAATTTGAAGATGTCTAGTTTGATTTATACCTTGAAATGGTTTTGGTTTTGAGTAAGAATATGTTGTTTAGGCAATTATATTATTGGTTCAAGTTGACACATGAATTTATGGAGGTGTTTTGTTGGTTGTCGTTGCACTAAAAGATTGACCTATTAATGCCCAATACAACCACTTGACTTTTACAAGCACGAGAGGTGGTTAATCCATGTCACAAACCATCACTGCATTGCATAACAGAAGAAGACCAAGAGCGCACACCTTGTAACAATCCCCCCCAGTGCAAGCGGGGGGTTCATACCTGTGACCTTGGCTCTAATAGCAATTGTTGGTTGTTGTTGCACCAAAAGATCGACCTATTAATGTCTGATACAACCACTTGACTTATACAAGCACAAGAGGCAGTTAAGCCGTGTCATGAACCACCACTGCACTGCACAACACAATTAGACCAAGGGAGCACACCTTGCAACATATTTATAGAGTTCTTGGTATTGTTCTTCTAAGGATCTATTGATTATTCTCTAAATTTATGAAGATACTTCTAATATTTTCTTCTTTAAACATTTAAATCTTTTTATGAGATCTATCTAATAACTCAAAAGATGATACAAGTAGAAAATATTCCTTCTACTATTGTGCACATGTTTGTACTACATGTGAAACATTGCTCTAATACCAAAGATCTAGATCCTAGTTAATATTGAAAAAATCTTATCTTTAGACATGGGTTTATAGATTACACAAATAAGAAGAATAGATTATTAGACCAACACACAATCAAGATATGCATGAATAAGGCTGAAGCAAATCTGCATAATAGTTATAACTTCATAATCATGAATGAATACAACATAATAAACCATGTTGTATAAATAATACAACAAACAACATGACAATTCCTATGACTAGAAAGGGATGAGCATACTAAATTAGTTTTCACACAATAATTTTATGATAGAACATCTTACTACCAATGTAAACAGATAAATTAATATGCATATTGCATTACAATTATAGAAGAGAATAATTTGGACAGACTTATACTTAACTATCAACTTTTGATCTACCTGTCAATTGAGACTTCTGATGGCCAATATATATTCCATGGCTAAATCTGTTAGTTGATATTCCTAATGAATAACATTCCCTTCCATGGCTAAAGAAGTCCACATATACAAGTTTGCTAATGTTAACAACTTTGTGTACAAAGCTATGTGAAGTCATACATAGTGGCACACAAACAATGTGCAACGACACATGATGATAATGAGTGTTGCATGTAAGACATGTTTTCTATAGAGGAGAGCCCATAAATTTGAAAGAATGTTAAGGTGCTTGCAATATTCCTAAACAATCATGTGGTTTTGATCTAGTTGAATAACATTAAGTTTACATTTTCTTTGTAGGAAGGGACTAGTCGCTCACTTTTGTGTTTTCTTGCACTAATTATGGTTGCAACTTCCATCTTCAAAGTGTTATCCATTCATATTGGCTTCTACATCCTTTTAAAGGACATGAAACCTCATGAAATATAGATATTGACAACTTACCAAAAGGACTTTGAAAATGTTCACATTAACCAACTATGGCTCCTTAACTCCCTTAGTAAACTACGATGTCACTTGGTGTCTACTCTATTATTCTTGTTGGTGACCTTAGAGATTAAGCTTCAAGGAAAGAGGTACCAACACATGTTATGAAATCCTTCTTTGACCCACTTTTAAGATAATTGTTTCATCAAACACTATTTCTTGGTAAGCTTTTAACCTATGCAAGGTGACTTTTCATACAACCTATCAATAACAATCCAAGATTGGAGGATTGAATGGTTCTTATGTCTTTCTCTGATGTTTTCTCATTGCTTAGAGCAAGTAGTATCCCACTCCCTCAATATGCAATAAGAAGTTTGATAATATGATATAAGAAGCTTTGATAAGAGAGACACCAACGTATGTAATGAAATTCCTCTTTGACCCAAATTCAAGACAATTGTTACATTAAACACTCTTTCTTGATAATCTTTTAACTCATCCAAACTAACTTTTCAGGTAACCTAGAAGCCAAAATTGAAAGGTTGAATGATTCTTGACATAATGTCACACCTCCTTGTTACTTAGAAGCAAATTGATTCTTCTCTGTACATTTATATGGAATAAAAAGATAATATGATATAGACACAGCTTTTGTTGAGGTTTAGCATTTACCACAATATCGAGGGCTAAGCATACATCTTTCTCACCATCATGTTACGTTTATTTTACTAAAATCAATCACAATTCAAAGATGGAAGAACTATTCCATCGCGGATTCCCATCCAAGCCCTCTAATCATCATTTTGCTTTCATGAAATCAACAAATGCACTGCATTAAGGTTCATTTGGTATAGGACCCCATTCCAAGAAAAAAACTGTATGAAAAAACTGAGAGGAGTGAAATTTCTAAGACATTTGTGAAGTTAAATTTGGTCCGAGGGAAACATGGCAGGGTAGCCGCATCACACGATGTGGCTACTTGCTGCCGCTATTGACACCGCACAGATCACATTTGTTTTGTTTAAAACTCACTTCCATCTGTCTCTCTTCAACAACCGGAGCCTTAATAATATCGCCACTGCCCTGCTATAAGAGAACTAAAGAAGCGAGCATGTATTGAGAAACCAAAATGGAGAGAAGCATGAGAGCCTTGTTGCTACTGTTCTTGTGCTGCTGGTCTCTTGCGAATGGGCAAGGGCAACGGCAACAGCAGAGGCAGATGCAGCAACAGCAAAGTTGCAGAACACAGCATCTGAGCGCTCAACAGCCTTATGAAACCATCAGATCAGAAGGCGGCACTATTGAGCTCTCTACCAGGCAAGATAATGATGAATTGGACTGTGCAGGTGTTGAATTCATCAGGGAGACTGTCGAAAGAAACTCCCTCGCACTCCAGAGATTCTCAAATGTTCCTGAAATTAGATACGTCGTTGAGGGTAGGAACTAGGCCATGATACATCTTTATGGCTTTTGGTTCATTCAATTATAATTTCTGATGTGGGTAATGACTTATGAACTAAATCGGTCTTAGGGGTATGCATTAGAAGTAGATTGCCGATATGAACTATGGGTATGAAGTGGGTAGTCTGCTGATATGAATTAAATTGGTGATGTGGGTATGTCTTATGAAACAATGAACTATGAATAAGAGCTAGATTGCTCATATGAACTATGGATTAGAATTAGATTGCTAATATGAACTAAATTAGTAAATTGTTGATGTGAGTATAACTTCTGAACTAAATTGCTTATACGAGTATGAAGTAGATTGAATTATGAGTTGAATTGTTCATGTGGGTATTGAATTCAATTTCTCAAATTGCTGATGTGGGTATGACTTATTACTTGAATTGCTGATGTATGAGTTCTGAGTTAATGCTGATGTGGATATTTATGATTGTTTAGGCGAGGGCTGGCTTGGTGTGGTTTTTCCTGGGTGTCCAGAGACTTTCAGGCGGTCTCCTTTCGGTGAAGAAGGAGAGTGCCGAGGGAGGAGAGGGAGAAGAGAAGGACGGGGAGAGGGAGAGGGAGAGGGAGAGCGAGAAGAAGAAGAAGAGGAAAGAGGAAGAGGAAGGGAAGAAGAGTGCTCGAGGCATGAGCGTGAGCGTGCTCGAGAAGAAAGCTCTCAGAAGATAAGACGCGTGAGAAGAGGAGACGTGGTGGCCATCTATGCAGGGGTGGCGTACTGGTGGTACAACGATGGCGACAGGCCTCTCCGAACCGTGGCCATTGCCGACGCCTCCAACCATCAGAACCAGCTCGATAAACGTTACCGCGTAAGCATTTCMTTTCATTCATCTCCTACTCTCTTTCTTTTCYAATGCCCATTTGCAATGCTAATCCTAATCTYKATTGCAATGCCCATTTGCAATCAAAYGCTAATCCTAATTTCTTTTGTATTCCTGCTCATTTTGAATCAATTYCTAATTCTTTTTCTTTTCAATTCCTGCCCATTTTGAAWCAAATCAAAATTGYAATGGCAGCCCTTCTTTTTGGCGGGATCCCCTGCAACTCGGGAAAGGAGCGAGAGAGCGGGAGAAGGGGAGAGATATGGAGGTAATGTTTTGGCAGGATTCGATTCAAACATGTTAGCGGAGGCTTTGGGCGTGAGGAGACAAGTAGTGGTCAACATTCAGGAGAACAACCGAGACAGTGGGCTCATGGTGCGTGTAAACGAGCCACATCGAGCAGGAGCAGGAGGAAGAGGGGCACCCCTGTTTTTCAACACAATAGCAGAGGACTCAGAGGAAGAGGAGAGAGAGGGGTCAAACCCAGGTGGGCTTCATCAATTCTACTGCAACATGCGCCTGCGCCACAATGCCGACCGCCCCGACGACGCCGACATATTTGTGAGAGAAGGAGGGAGACTCAACACAGTCAACCGCTTCAAACTCCACGCTCTCACCCACCTCAACTTGGCCGCCGAGAGAGGCGTTCTCCGCCCTGTATGCCTAAAGTTCCTCATTTCTGTTAAAAATGCTTAATTGGGTTGTTTTCTAGGTTTCAAACAGTTAAATTCTGATGTTTAACTTGAACAATTACGCAGGGAGCCATGTTTGCGCCATCGTGGGTTGGATGTCATGCAATATTGTACGCCACCAGAGGCAATGCCCGAATTCAGGTTGTGGAAAACAGGGGAAGGCGGGTGTTCGATGGAAGAGTTCAGGAAGGGCAGTTCCTGGTTATTCCTCAGTTTTATGCCGTCATGAAGAGGGCAGGCGACCAGGGATTCGACTGGATTACCTTCACCACATGCCACAGGTGAGTAAGCTCAATTTTACTGCTTTTCTTCTGGAACATTCATAGGAAAAGCGTATTGAGTGTTGTGATTGATGTGCAGTCCAATCCGGTCGAGCTTTACTGGAAGGAATTCGGTGCTGAAGGCGATGCCAGAGGAGGTAGTGATGAATGCATACAACATCTCGAGGGAAGAAGCTCATGAAGTGAGGTGGAACAGAGAGCATGAGTTCCTCATCCTGCCCCCGCGTGGAGGGCAGAGAGAATATGAGCAGTAAATGAAAGCAGGGTATCGTATGAGATCTGGTGATCTGGTTTTATGTACAAGGAATATGACACGCAATCTACGTAGTTGTCATTGAAATAATTTAATAATGAGAAATAAATAGGTATTATCTCATGGTTCTCGAAGTTTTTCTTATAATTGCAATGAAAACAGGTTTTATGCTCAAGAATGTCGCGTTCACATTATAAGTTTTATAAACTTCGGAGATAATTTTGTCTTTAAAAAAACAAATGTCATTAAATAATTTAGGAATAGGAATAGGAATAGAGAAATGTAACAGAGTTTCCGTGAGTAATAGAAACATGAATTACAAAAATATATTCAAAGTAATAGAAACATGAATTTATAGTAAAGAAATATGAATAAAGAAATATGAATAGAGAAATGTAACAAAGAGTTTTTTGTGAGTAATAAAAATATTCTCAAATGTAACTAAGAGTTTCTGTGAGTAACAAAAATATTCGAAACATGATGAATATAGTAATAGAAAGAAACATGAATAGAGAAATGTAACAAAACATGAGGAATATAGTAATAGAAAGAAACATGAATAGAGAAATGTAACAAAGAGTGAGTAACAAAAATATTCTTAAAGTAAAGAAACATGAGGAATATAGTGAAAGAAACATGAATAGAGAAATGTAACAAAGAGTGAGTAACAAAAATATTCTTTAAAGTAAAGAAACATGAGGAATATAGTAATAGAAACATGAATAGAGAAATGTAACAAAGTCACAAAAATATTCTTAAAAGTAAAGAAACATGAATGGAGAAATGTAACAGAGAGTGAGTAACAAAAATGATCTTAAAGTAAAGAAACAAACATGAGGAATATAGTAATAGAAACATGAATAGAGAAATGTAACAAAGAGTGAGTAACAAAAATATTCAAGAAACATGAGGAATATAGTAATAGAA
>MU226196.1:852588-873074 GCA_018584345.1 Thuja plicata
AGGGATGGATTGAGAGAGACAGAGAGAGGAGGAGAGGGAAAGAGGGAGGGAGAGGGAGAGAGGAGGAGAGGGAAGGAGAGAGGGAAAGAGGAAGCGAGATAGGGGGAGAGGGAAAGACGGAGGAAGGGTGAGAGAGGGGGAGAGGAGGAGAGGGAGGGACGGAGAGAGAGAGAGATCAGAGTATAGTAATAGGAATAGAGAAATCTAACAACAAATAGAAACATAAATATGTTTTAACTATATTTAAAGAAAAAAGAAGAAGGAAAATAGTAATAGATACATGAATAGAGAAATGTAACAACTAATAGAAACATAAACAAAAAGATATTTAAAGCAAAAAAAAGGAATATAGTAATAGAAACAGAAATAAAAAGATATTTAAAGCAAAAAAAAGAAGGAACATAATAATAGAAACATGAACAGAGAAATGTAACAACTAATAGAAATAGAAACAAAAAGATATTTAAAGCAAAAAAGAAGAAGGAATATGTAATAGAAACATGAATAAAAAGATATTGAAAGCAAAAAAAAGAAGGAAAATAGTAATAGAAACATGAATAGAGAAATGTAACAACTAATAGAAACAAAAACAAAAAGATATTTAAAGCAAAAAAAGAAGGAATATAGTAATAGAAATAGGAATAGAGAAATGTAACTACTAATAGAAATAGAAACAAAAAGATATTTAAAGCAAAAAAAAAAAAAAAGGAATGTAGTAATAGAAACATGAATAGATAAATGTAACAACTAATAGAAACAGATACAAAAAGATATTTAAAGAAAAAAAAGAAGGAATATAGTAATAGAAATAAGAATAGAGAAATGTAATAACTAAATAGAAACAGAAAGAGTTTTCCATTATTTAAAGAAGAATATAATAATAGAAACAAGAATTAATAGAGAGAGAAAATATCTTTTAACTAACAAAAATAAAATAAAGAGGAATATAGTAATAGAAACAGGAATAGAGAAATGTAACAACTAATAGAAACATAAATATCTTTTAACAATATTTAAAGAAAAAAAAAAGAAGGAATATAGTAATAGAAACAGGAATAAAGAAATGTAACAACAAATAGAAATAGAAACAAAAAGATATTTAAAGAAAAAAAAAAGAAGGAATATAGTAATAGTAATAGAAATAGAAACAAAAAGATATAAAACAAAAAAGAAGGTATATAGTAATAGAAACAGGAATAGAGAAATGTAACAACTAATAGAAACATAAACAAAATGACATTTAAAGCAAAAAAAGGAAGGAATATAGTAATAGAAACATAAATAGAGAAATGTAACAACTAATAAAAATAAAGATAAAAAGATATTTAAAGCAAAAAAAGAAGGAATATAGTAATAGAAATAGGAAGAGAGAAATGTAACAACTAATAGAAACATAAAGAGTTTTCCATGCGGAATAGAAATATCTTTTAACTAGCATAAATGTATTTTTGATGAATAGAGGCCTTTACTATTAATATAAATATTAAAGTACAAAATTCACAAAAAAAGGGCCGGGGGAAAAAAATTCACCCCGTAAGTTCACACGGCACCTAGGTCGGAAACAAATAGCTATTCATCAAAAAACATATAAAACCAGCCTCTTAGGCTGCGAGAGCAGTAGCAGAAGGAGGAGGATCTCTGTCATCCGGTTTGCCCCTGACAGTGGGCGCAGGATCTTGATCAGAGATGGCCCAGCCATCTTCAAGATCTTCTTTTTCAAATTCTCCTTCCTCCCACCAGGGCGAGATAGCCAGCGCCAGGTGAGGGAATTTCCCCTGATTATCAGGAGCAGAGGCCGAAGGCCAAGCAACAGCAGTAGAAGCAAGCACAGGAGGCCACCCAGAACCCGCATCCCTCCAAGGAGGCAAGGAGGGGGAGCAGCGATGCCATTGTCACGGGGTCCTGGAGTGTCTGGCAGAGGAACTCCAGCTACGACATCGCCCCTTGGGCAGTGTACGATCAGCTGCGAGAGAATCAGGAGGCACTCAGGCAACAGTGCAAGGGGCATTGCCCTAGTGCTGGAGCAACTCCTATAAGTGGGCAACCTCTAAGGCCACTTTGTCAGCTTGCACCTGAATCTGCATCATGACATTATTACAAATACATGCTTTATCAAAAAGAGAAACATGAATATCCTGAGAACTGTGAGAAAAAAGCACAGCATTTCTATCTTTCCACAAAGTAAATAAAATTTCCAGCCGAAAGGAATGCCCAATCTGGGTGAACTGGGAAGGCATTCTGGGAGAGTCACCAAGGAGAATCATGTGCCAAGAAAAGGGCTCTGGCCTGAAGGGAGCAAAAAAGTCGTGAATCCAATTCTAGTAATTTTGAGCACGACGACAAAACCAGAAAATATGCATGATAGTCTCCAAGTGACCACAAAAAGGGCATTTGGGGTTAGGAACCCCCATATGTCTGAGCTGAGCTCCCAACGGTAAGCCCTGGTATAACAAACACCAGGCAAAATGAGCAATTTTAGGCTTAGTAACAACATCCCAAATGATGTGAAATCTCCACCCCCAGCTCTTCTGCGAAGAGGAAAGATGTCAGCGGTGATTGAGCGAATCAATCATGGGAGAATGAGGCATAAGCCAATAATACCAAAGTTTCAGCTTGTAACTGGTGAATGGAGTGGCAGGATACCACTTCCAGTCTTTCCACCACGGTCTGACAGACTGAATTCCCAATTTGTGCAAGAGGTGAGGCGGAATGGCAGAAACCAGTAAGTCAAAATTTGGATGATCTGGGCGGATGAGCTGAAACTAAACTCGGAGATCATCCCAGGATCGAAGACTCATGGTGCTTCTGGAAAAGACATCTTTAGGGGTCTAAGTTCCATGCTTGTGGAACCGAAGAGCACTAACTCCTTGCATTCTGGCAAGAAGAATCCCTTGCTAGGCAAAAAGAGGAGACCACCAAATGTTCTTCTGGTTGAAAGAAAGACCATCATGAAAACCATTTCCAGTCCATCGAAGCCAAGGCTTGATAGACTCCCAGGCTCTCCAGATACTTTTGGCAACAAAAGTGTCGTGGATCTGAATAGGCTCCCTCATAACCAGAAGGGTTTGAAAGACAATCCCCTTCCAAGCAGGCTTGTGGAGAGGAAATCCTAAGGAAATGCAGTGCCGAAGCAGAATTTTCTAGGATTATCACCAGAGAGGCAATGCACAATCCACTTGGCACAAAGAGCATGTCCTTGCTTCTGGGTATCAATTAAACCAAGCCCGCCAAAGGACTTAGGAAGGCAAAAAAATTCCCAGGTGACTCTGTGAAAGCCCTGGTGATCAATACCAGAGGCCCAAAGAAAATCCCGGAGAAGTTTCTCAAGCCGTTTGTAAGAGGCTTTGGAAGGGGCCCAACAAGAAGAGTAGTAAACATGCGTAGTGGCCAGAACTTTGGAATAGATCTAGAATTTTCCTGCGAGGGAAAGCAGCTTCATGATCCAGTAAGTAAGCTTTTTTTCAATCTTAGAAAGCACTGCATTCCATAGATCAGTAGGATTGCCTTGAAAAGCAAAGGGAATACACAGAAACCAGAATATCTCCCCATGCTAAATTTTTGTCCAACCAAACTGTGAAAGCCAAGGAGGCTCGGGAAGAACTGACTGTCTGTAACAGAGGGTTTTGTGCCACTGAATGGCAGAGCCAAAGGCCAGGTAGAAAGTGTCTAAACACTGCAAGGCTGCCTTGATATTCTCTTCATCCTCTGCTAAGGTGAGGAAGGAATCATCAGCGAAATGGCCATTGACCAGCTGCTAAGAAGAATTCAGCAAGGAGATTCCCCTAACAGTTCCCATAGAAATGGCATGAGCAAGAAAATATCCAAACCCTTCGGCCACTAACACATAAAGAGCAGGAGCCAGAGGGAAGCCCTGGCGAATGGAACGAAAAAGGCCGAAGTTGTAAGACTGTCGGCCATTGATGGTAATGCAAGCAGAGGCATCATTGAAGAGCATCTACACAGATTGAAGAAATCTTTGGCTGAAACCCATAGCGGGAAGCATAGCAAGGATAAAATGCCATTCAATACAATCATAAGCTTTAGCAAAATTGATTTTGAGAAAAAGGGCTTTCTGGTTAGACTTTCGAGCCCACTCCATACCTTCCCAAACATCAATGATGTTGTCAAGAATAAATCTTGATTTAATAAACCCTATTTGTTCAGGCTGAACAATTTGCAGAAGCATGTGTCAGATCTTAAGATCCAGAGCTTTCACAATGATCTTATAAGAGACATGAGCAAAGTGATGGGCCGCCAGTTGCAAATATCTTCAGGATCCCCAGACTTGGGAATGAACTTGATATTCCCCTGATTGATGATATCCCCAAGAGATTGGGTATGAAAGGCCTCTAGGTAAACTTGGTGAAGATCCGGGCCGATGGCATCCCATAGGGTTTTGTAGAACTCATAGGGAAAGCCATCACAACTAGGGGCTTTGTCATCAGCCATGGCAAACACAGCTTCTCGAAGATCCTGCAGGGACAGCAGTTGGTCACAAAAGACCCGCTGAGCAAGGGAGAGACATTGAGGAACCACCGTGATGCAATCCTTGAGAGCCTTCTCGCTGGCAAGGGAGCGACCCTGAGTAGCAAAGACTTGTTCATAATGGTGAAAAAAGGCTTGCAAAACATCAGGAAGCTTTGTGAAAAGAGAAGAACCCTCACGAATTCTGGCTATGCCTGTACTGGTATGTCGAGGATGGAGGGCAGTAAAAAACTCTTTAGAGACTTGATCTCCAACCTTTAACCAGTGCAGCCTGGCTTTGATCTAGGCTCCTCTGGCAGCATGGTTGTCGGCCACTTACTTCTGATGACGTAACTTGGAAAGATTGAATTGAAACTCTTGATTGAAGGGGTCCTGAGCAAGGGCTTCTGTGGCAATATGCAAGGCTTTGGTGTTGGCATCATAAGCTCTACGATGATAGTTTGCCAGAGATGCGTAAAAAGTGAGCCGTACGCCTGAGGGCGTCATTCCACCATTTAATCGAACCTGTCAAGCAGGTGGGTCTAGGATCCAGGTTCCAAACCCGATGAATGTGGGCCACAGTGGCAGGATGCTGAAGGACAGAAGTATTAAAGTAGAATTGCGTGGTGGGAGGCCTAGCCTTAGCTGTCTGCCAAACAATATTAAAATGGATGGGATAGTGGTCTGACAAGGTCACATCAACAAGAGGAAGGATAGGTAAGGCTTTCTTATCAGAGAAGGAAAAAAAAGATTGAGTTGAGATCATGGCACGGTCAAGCCTTTTATGAATTCTGTCAGAAGAAGCCCTGTAATTAGACCAAGTGTGCCAGACCCCATCAGCACGATGATGGCCCACATTGGGATCAAAAAGCCCTAATTTATTGTGCATGTAGTACCAAGCTTCTCTCTCACCAGCTGTCCATCGAAATGGAAGAAAACCATCCTTGTCAGCCACCAATTCCACCATATTGAAGTCCCCACAAACAAGCCAAGTAGTAGGTGGCAGAGAATCCGCAAGCCACCACCAAAGGTGAGATCTTTCAACAGCATCATTGGGAGCATAAACATTAACTATGCCAAAGGAATGATTCTCAATAATGAAAGTGGCCCAAACCACTTGTTGCATGGGATCCGAACCATGACTAACCAGCAGAGAATGCCAACGAGGACAGAGGAGAGTAACAACTCCACCTTGACCAGCCTCATGCTGAGAATAGAGAGCGAGGCTCTTAGGCCAAATAACTTTACAAGCAGCATCAAGCATGAAACCAAAAATCTTAACTTCCTGGAGGCATAAAACATCCAGGTGACAAAACCGCTTACGAAAATCCATGACAACATATTTTCTGTGGAGGTCTGTCAACCCACGAACATTCCAAGAGATGTACTTCATGGAATAATAATGTCGTCCATTCCATCCTTGTCCCCAAGGGAGGCAAAACTATTAGACAAATACCCTGGGACAAAACTAGACCCAGGAAAATCTAGAGAAATATTACACCGCTTGTCCTGCATGCCAGTGTGCATTGCCTCAGCACACCCAGAAGGGCTGCGAGAATGGTGGAAGGAACTGGAGGGAAAAATTTCAGTAGCCGTAGAAGGCAAGCTGACTGCAGGAACATAAACTTGGGCGATGGAAACATTTTTCCCCTGCTTAATAGGGTTTGAAACTTTGATGACAGGGGTTTCCAAAAAAACCATGTTATCAACGGGTGGTGGATGGGAGGCGAGAGCCAAAACAGGCTACTTGGGGAGCTTGTTACGGTGACCGACAGTGACCCATTCATCTTTTTTGCCATCTTCTTTCTTTCTAGCTTCTTTTTTGCCAGCCTCAACCGGTTGAGTAATAGTATCCTTGGGAGTAGGCTTGGAATGAGGCACTACCAGAGGGCAGTCCTTAATCTTATGCTCCGTTGATTGACATCGAAAGAAAGTATTAGGAAGGTTAAGATAGAGCACCTTCTAGGTGAAGGTGGTATCACCAACCTGAATCTCTATGGACTCTTTAAGGTCCCTAGAAAGGTCAACCTCAAAAGAGAGCCTCTTGTGAGGGCACAGATTAAGAAAATGATCATGCTCGAGACATATAACCCTACCAAGATTTTGCGCTATGGCTTGCATGACAGGTCAACAAGGTAAGGGGAGACCAGGGAACTCGACCCACACTGGGACCTTGAGCTTCTTATCATCAGAGACAGAGAAGTCATGAGACCAGTGCTAGAAAATTAACAGCGAGGTCCTAATATTCCAGGGACCTTTGGCAAAGATAGCCTCCACATGGGAGGGGTTAGAAAAATGAAAAAGGAAAAAGCCTTTAGTAAGGCTCTGAATGCCTTCCAGGTGGATTCCGTGAGGATTCCAGTTCTTCGCAACCCAGTCCTTGAGAACATGTTCAAGGGGGTTGCGACCAAGGAAATAGCCAATCAGGGTGTGCGATTCAAGCCAAGTGCATGCATCATTGAATTCATTAATGGGTAAAACAATGTTAGGCTGAGCCATACCTCATAGAATACTTTGGGTATAAACTTGCAGGGGTGTTTGCTTGGCGGCGCCATTGCTATCCGAAACCACACCAACACCAGCATCAACTGCTTGGTGGGAAATGGCCGGAGCCATAAATACTAAGCTATTTCCTGCAATAACTGTGGTATGTGCGAAGGACGAAAATGCAGAGATGGACGCAAGGTGAAAAAACCCTAGCAGAGCATAGACCGAGCATGCAACCTAATTCCCCCAGTTATCCGCTTGTTGTTCGATGTTCTTAGCATAAATGTATTTAAACTAATATGAAAAAAAAAATGTTTTCGTGAGGAATAGAAATATCTTTTAACTAACAAAAAGATATTTAAAACAAAAAAAAGAAAGATCTTTTAACTAACAAAAATATATTTAAGCTATTAGAAAGAGATAGTTTTCTTTAGGAATAGAAATATCTTTTAAAGCTCTTTAGTGCTCTTTGTTTCCTCTATTGTTTTGTACTCTTTGGTATTCAATAAAAATTTTACCCCTCTTTTAGTATATAAAAAAAAGATATTTAAAGCAAAAAAAAAAGAAAGAGTTTCTGTGAGGAATAGAAGTATCTTTAAACTAAAAGAGTTTTTGTAAGGAGTAGAAATATCTTTTAACTAACAAAAAGATTTTTAAAGCAAAAAAAGAAAGAGTTTTCATGAAGAATAGAAATATATTTTAACTAACAAAAATATATTTAAAGCAAAAAAAATATATCTAAATCAACAAAATAGGAAGAAAAAGTTTTCGTGAGGATACAAAAAGATATTTAAAGCAACAAAAATATGGAAAAAGATATAGTAATAGAAATATGATAGGGAAATGTAACAACTAATAGAAACATAAAGAGTTTTCCTAAGGAACAAAATAATCTTTTAAGTGACAAAAAGATATTTAAAGCAACAAAAATATGAAGAGAAATGTAGAGATATTTAAAGCAACAAAAATATGAAAAGAAGAATAAGGAATAGAAATATATTTTAAGTGACAAAAAGATATTTAAAGCAACAAAAATGTGAATAGAAGAATAGAGATATTTAAAAAAACAAAAATATGAAGAGAAGAATAAGGAAATGTAACAAAGAGAAAAATAGAGATATTTAAAGCAACAAAAATATGAAGAGAAGAGCAAAGTTTTTACGAGGAATAGAAATATATTTTAAGTAAGAAAAAGATATTTCAACCAACAAAAATAGGAAGAAAGATTTTTCATGATCAATAGAAATGTCTTTTAAGTAACACAAAGATATTTAAAGCAACAAAAATAGGAAGAAAGAGTTTTTGTGAGAATACAAAAAAGATATTTAAAGCAACACAAATAGGAAAAAATATATAGTAATAGAAATAGGAATAGAGAAATGTAACAACTAATAGAAACAAGAAGAGTTTTCGTGAGGAATAGAAATATCTTTTAAGTGACAAAAGATATTTAAAGCAACAAAAATAGAGTTTTTGTGAGGAATAGAAATATCTTTTAACTACAGCTATTTAAAGAAACAAAAATATGAAGAAGAATATAGATATTTAAAGCAACAAAATATGAAGAGAAAAATAGACAAATGTAACAAAAAAACAAGAAATGTAACAAAGAGAAGAATAAAGCAACAAAAATATGAAGAGAAGAATAGAGTGTTCGTGAGAATACAAAAAGATATTTAAAGCAAAAAAAATAGGAAAAATATATAGTTTAATAGAAAGATGAATAGAGAAATGTAACAACTAATAGAAACAAAAAAAAAATCGTGAGGAATAGAAATATCTTTTAAGTGACAAAAAGATATTTAAAGAAACAAAAATAGAGTTTTTGAGAGGAATAGAAATGTATTTTAAGTGACAAAAATATGAAGAGAAGAATAGAGATATTTAAAGAAACAAAAACATGAAGAGAAGAATAGAGAAATGTAACAAAGAGAAGATTAGAGAAATGTAACAAAGAGTAAAAATATATTTATAGAGAAATTGTTGGAAATCTTATGACTGAGAGGGGGGTGAATCAGTACAAACAGGTAATGAACAAATTCAACCACTGATATGATTATCTATACTAGCAACTTCTGAACCACAAAGCATATAACTAAATTAAATAAATAGCTATAAACAATATCAAGCATCCACAACCTTAACACACATAACACATGTATTTTATTGTGGAAACCCTTGTTAAAGGGGAAAAAATACAGTGGGGATGATACCTATAAGCCCAATACTGCAGTAAATGAGTTTTCCCTTTTAGGAGCTACAAATACTTATTTTGAGGGTTCACCCTGTTAGGAGTACAAACAAATCAATTATGATCTACCTCGCTAGAGGATTTCAAACCTCAATAAAGAAGCTACCATGTTAAAGGATTTACAAATAACAACCTATTAAAGTTCACCATGTTAGGGGTTTGACCTATTGCAAATTTTAAGGAACACCAAGATTGTTGATATGTAGAATGACACTGATTGTCTATCAGATTCTTTCAGCTCCTTTCCTTCTTGACACTATACTAATATCTTCTCCTTCAATTCGTGACTGCCAAATCTAAAATTATGATCACAACCCTAAATCAAACGATTTAGTGCTCCTTATGTAGACTGTCATTAGGTCACACAAAACCTAGAACTTTCCACCACAATCGGCTCAAAAGATTAGCCAACCTCCTCAAAATCGGTGTCAACAACATCTAATATGTCATCCTCAAAACATATTATCAAAATTAAAATTATTATGTCAGCCTCAGATCCACCGCCTTAATCAAATTAATATGAAACTTTGATCAATGATCAAATAGGTAAACTGCCTTCACATTCAAACCATAATGCAATAAAAAATTTAGATAAACTATTGCAATTGGAATCATGGATTCCACATACCATATAAATATTGTATCTAGGATCACAACATTTGAATTTTTCCTTAACTTGACCACTACCACAATCTGTGTCAGATATTGTTCTTCTTGAACATCAGCCAATAAACATAGTTGAACTTCCCTTTACCGATCATGTACATTTCATACCGATCACTGTAATCATGATAACTGAATATATTTCCATCAAGGACAACTAATTATACATCCAATCATGACTGCCCTACGTATCTCCTCCAAAACAATCATAATGTGAACAATCCCCCCCTTTGGCATTGATGGAAAAAACTTAACTCATCTCTAATCATACTCTCCATTACATTCTGCATGTTATCATATCTATCTCTTGCATCTATCCATTTCCCATACACATCACTGCATCATTCTCCCATACAATAAAATACACATCATTCTCCCCTTTTTTGTCAACAATCACAAAGGATTATAAGTACATACTAGAATTGCATTCTATCAAAAATTTCCTTGAATTAAATCTTTTCTGAATTTAAGGATGTTTCACATGACTCATGTAAGCATTCCATAGATAAAATTTGTCCATGTATAACTGATGATGTTCCTTCCATATCATTCAAAGTGCTCACCTCTTGTAGACTTAGTATTGTTTATGCATCACTCACATGTTGTTGCATGAGATCCATAGTGGGGGCTAGATAGGTCTACAACTGCATAAGTGATATAATTTTGTTGTCTTTCTCCACTTGAAAATTCTTCATTTTGAATGAAATCATTTTCACCTTAGCAGTGTATACTGAAACTAAACTAGTTAGGGGGTCAAACTTTGTAACCAAATCATCAAGATCATGTTTAGATTCCTCTCTCTTCTTCTTGAGATCTTGTGTAAAGGATGTATACTTGGAAAATTTTACAAGTATCTTCCCTATTTCTTGTAGAAATTCCTTCACTTTATTTACTAGAACTGTAAGTGACTCTTTTTCTACTAATATGATCTCTTTCAACTTGTCAGTTCATTGCTTCTCATATTATTTCATTGTTAACTCCATAGGTGCATTCTCCAAGTTAGGTACTTGATCAGAAACAACCTTGACCAATATACTCAATTGATCAATAGGATTATATTATTTTTCATATCTCACATTGGGTACTAAGTCCTATTAATGTTTCTGGCTCCTTTTAGTGTTCCGACCTTCTTTTCCTTCCCCTTCAATCTATCCCTTTATGCTTTCTGATTGAGATTAATAGACATTTTCAATAGCTCTTTAGGGCTCATTAGAGTAATATCAATAGTTGTTTGCATTTCTTCATCTTCAGATTCTTCTTCATTTTCTTCAGAACTAGTTAGATTCTTTATTATCTCTTCTTTATTGTGCTACCTTCACCCGTTAGATTTAGTTTCATCTTCGCTGAAAATATATCCTCATCATCCTTATGACCTTCAACCCTTCATTCTGATAGTCCCTCAACAATTTGTTCTTTCAGTGCTTCAACATTAGTTTGAGTATCAATGTTCTATGTCTGCTCTTGGATATCATAGATAACATTATCTATGCTATCATTAATCTCTTCAGTTTCTCTCTCTTGTTCTTTTCTTTCTTCTTCAACCACTTTGACTTTAGTAGCAGTCTCAGACTTTACAAATTTTGTTAATAAATCCATTATCTCATTTCTTACCGATAGTGTATTCCAATGAGAATTCTTGTAACTCTATTCCTTGTCTTAGATCCTTCTCTCATTGCTTCAACTATCAACTTTATCTGTTTGGTAGACAATTCAAGTTGTAAAAGTGCAAGTTCCTGTTCCATCATTCCTCTATCAATCTTCAAAGCTTCTCTCCATCTTTTGTCAACTACATTAAGCAATTCCTTAGGTACTACCTCGTATAATTTACTAGGTGATTTGCAAAAATTATGTAGACTTTCTATAACTACATCTTCTATCTTGATTTTCTCTTCACTTCCGAATTTGTCAAAGTGAGTCCATACTTTAGTCATTTTTCCATGTTCCTTAATGTATTTAATAATGTTCTCAATAATAATAGTATTGTCAATTTTATCAGTTTCCACAGTAGTAGACTTCTTCTCAGACTCAATTTCAACCTTTTCTTCTTCTCCCTTCTTACTCTAACTCTTTACATCCTGTTGACATTTTTTTCTTTCTTAAATAATTCCTCTGAATAGTCTCAGGTGTCTATTTTTATGACTTTGACTTAGTAGGAGTAGTAAAATTGGATGTTGTTTGTTTCCCTACTGAGCTCCTGCTAACTCTATGAGGTGTAACATTTTCAACTTCAACTTTGAAGTATCCTTGACTCCTGCAATAGATGTGCTTGCTTCCTTATTCTCCATTTTCTTTCTAATTCTTATCATTATTTTAGGTGTTATGCCACTCATTTTGGCTAGATTGTCAACTTGATTCCTGATCTTTCTTTGGATCACAGGTGCTCTCAATTCACTATGAATTTTTAATGATGACTCTGTATAAGTTCCAAACCTAGGTGTTGAAGTATCAATATGTTTTAACAATAGAATATCAGCATGAATAGTGACTAGATCACCATCTACTTCATATCCCATAGCAGGTACCCAATATGTTCTAGGTTGCATTGCTTGCAATAGACATTTATCTGTATCTACTAGAAAATATATATCATCTTTGTATTTCTTAAAAATATAGGTTGGGATTCTTTCTCTTAAGTGGATTTCTCTTTGAAAACATTTAAAGTAACCCCACATAACCAAATTAAAATTGTTTCCTAATGTCCTTATGCATTTCTTGATCTACATTACTACTGGTCTATACTTTGAACATGTAATAGAACATATTCTAGGAAAATGATCATGTAGGTAAAAGAACATACATACCAGGAGTGATCCATATTTTAATGATTTCTTCTTATCTTTCTTGATCTTCTCCATGTTCACTAAGAATTGACTCCTCAACATCTCACAAAGATCATATTTTGCATCTTCCTTCACCATCCTATATGCAACATGAATAGCTCAACTAGGTACACTATTCAACCGACTAGACTAATATACTTTGTATCCTATTACCATTGAAGTGAATCTCACTTTGTTTCCAATTATATCCTTGATATTCATGGCTCAGTGATCCTAGTTGGATTTGGTTAAATGAGTAACCAACTTTGCAGCAACAATTTGTAGAGTAGGTGCTTCACTGGTTGCTCAAAATCTAGTAACTTTGTTGATTAACTCCTTTGTAATCTTGTGAGGCTTGTCCAGCCAAACGAATTGATCATGTACTCTTCTCAAAACATATTTTATCCATTCTGGATGAAAATCATCAGGTATTTCAGCCGCATTAGTGAAACCTTTATGAACCAAATACATATGCTTGTCTTTCACTTTCACTTCATCACACAAAGTAAGGAATTCATCATAGATGTCATCAACTCCAAGTTCTTCCAAATTTTAGTGTATGAATGAATGAATGTCTTTAGTTAACAATACTCCATAGGGTATTGAAGATAGGGAAACCATTGGATCATTTTCATTTGCCTTTATCGGGTGTAACTTAAATAAGGGTCTTGGATTATCAATGATGTCGACCAAAAATAGAGTATCCATAATGTAAAAAATAAACAAAAACATCACTTGGATTCCTCTAAAGATTTTTCAGTTCAATCTATAACCTCTAATTCACTGATTAGTGTTCTTCGACAACCGATAGAATTTCCTGCGTGAAATCTTAGTCCACAAACACAAATAATTCTTGCTATGGAATGTAACCAAATGATCTTTAGTAAAATTTGTTAGAGTTTAAAGTGATAAAAGAGTTTACTTTCTCATCTTTATAATGTTTGAGAATGTATTCGTTAGACATAATGGTCAAAAAGTGATTTCCACTGACCACAATGGTTAAAACATAACACTCATTATATGTACACAAACACTTTATCTTCACTAACCATTATTAACTCACAAATAGGCATCTCAAAATGCATATGAATATTATTTCTCATGAATTTAGGGGATCGATAAATGATTTGAATTTAAGTGCTCTCCCTAAGAAGATAATGTGCTTAGTTCATTGATGGATTCTCCACATTTCTTGGACTTGAGGAGTTATCAGTTAATTTTGACAAATTTGTTTCTCCTTTCCTCACCCATGTCTTCTTCATATCATTTCTTACTTCATTAGTATTAATGGTTTCCTTTCCTTTAGCATTTTGATCATTACTAACCCATTGATCTCTAGTATACTTTCTTTCTCTACATGACCTAGCAAGATGACCAACCTTGTTATAGACATAACAAACCATAACTATTGAATTCTAGGGTCCAAAATTAATGCAGTCAAAACTAGAGAGATCTCAAAAGAGATGTCCATACTTGTAGCCAACAACAAGAACAAAAGAAGCAAAAAATAACACAGGGATAGGAACCAACATAAGAGATTTATTATCATCAAACAAAAATTACATCCAACATGCTAGGATGTAAGGCCTTCTCGGTTAAGACCAATTACAAAGAGTCACACTAAGATCTATCACTAATATTTTGCAAGCATCAAACCATTTACCTTCTTCCAAGACATACGAGTCACTATCTAACTTCTCAGATCTAACACTTAGATCTTTCTCCTCAATCTTCCCTCCAAAATGAAGAATAAAGAACTACATAAATAGAAGAGGAAATCAACAGGTTGGCCTAAAAGAACCACAAGAATCTAGCATTGGAGAAACCAACAAACCTGATTTAGGCCCACACAATCCCCAATGGGAGATCCATCATTAATGTCGCAAGCCAAATTAAATGCACAAGTCAGCCTCGAGATCTAATAAATAAAACCAAGTCAATGAGAAAGGTCACTGAGAAATAGAGACCAGGTGGTGAAATAGAACTGAGCCAACATAAACCAGTCGGTCAAGCCACTGATCCAACTGAATCCACTTAGTGAAACAACTAAGCAGACATCACCAAACACCAAGATTATTTGGTGGAACCTAGTCACCAATAGTAATTGAGTCACTGAGAAACACCACTGAGCTCAGTCACTGAGTCGGCCAATCACCGATCAACAGGAAAATGAACAACTGACTAGTCCATCGAGGACTCCTCTAAGCCACTGAACTACAAAAAGAAAACATATTTTTGGTTTGATACAGGATTGCCAATAATCCTAGGATGCTCCTTTATCAAACAACCCAAGTAAAAGAAGATGTTCCTATACAAGAATCATGAACATCCTAAGGGAATCATAACAGGTATTCTATACTTGTTCTTAACCCATAACTCCTCGTGTACTTCATCCCACACTGTCTTCACTCTTTCCACTTTCCCATTTGGTAAGTTCACCTGCCCTATACTTTTCTTAGATCTCATGTCTACAACTAACAATAATTGACTTTGACCATCCTCTATCCTCTATTTCTATCTTAATGTACTTCTGATACCATCAGTATTTCGGGGAATCACATCCTCATCTGACTTACTAATCAACTCAGTATCATCTGAATCTCTCTGTGTCACAAGTGCCAACATTTTCTGCACCACCTTAGTAAAAAATGTCATTTGTTTCTTAATTTCTGCAAGTTCCTCAGAAATCTTATTCTCCTTAACTTTTCCCTTTAGATGCCCCTTCCTTTCACTCATAGGAATAGGTTCATCAACTCTTCCAATGTCACTCGGACAACATCTAATAACTCCACATCTTTTAACTCCTGCTTCCTACAAAGGTACCAGTTTATGCTCGAAACCTCCCTTCCTAACCACATAGGTATTAGCATGACCATAAAACATAATATGCCTATCATATTGCCAAGGTCTACCAAGAAATAGGTGACAAGCATCCATGGACAACACATCACACAATATCTCATCATGATAAGACCCAATCTTAAAATTAACAAGGCATTTCTCTTCAATCCTAACCTTAGACAAATCTTGTATCCAACTAATCTGGTAAGGATTAGGATGTTTCCTCCTTTCAAAATTTAACTTACTAACCATATCTTCTGAAAAAAGTTTTGAAAAAAGTTTTCAAAACTGCCACCATCAATTATGACATTACATACCTTATCCTTGCACTTACATCTAGTTCTGAACAAATTCTCTGCACTGGTTCATTAATACATGCAGCCAGTCTTCTCGTGATCAGAACTTCACCTTCTTCTGTAGTATGCACTAGACTTTCCTCGGTAGTTAGAGTAAACTTATTTTGAGGACATGAAAAGGCCTTATGACCCTTCTTACCACACTGAAAACAAGTAGTGATGAAATCAATTCTCACTCTTCCTCTCTACCCACCATTGTAGTTCCTAGTGGTTTGACTACTACCAAATCCTACATTGGTCCACTTTGGATTCTCCATCACACTACTCCCAGCAGTTGTATCATTAGCCTCACCACCTTGGTTTTTTTTATTCTTTCTGCTTTGAAACTTCTTGTTCAAATTCTCTTCAATCTTCAATGCCATCTGATAAGAATCTCCTATTGTTGTCATCTTAATAGTAAGTAACTCTTCTTGAATACTAGGTCTCAAACCATAGATATACCTAGCAACATTCTCTTTATCAGATTAAGAATGAATAGTCCTAATCAGGATTCTATAAAACTCTTCGGTATACTCTTGCACTGATTTTTTTGTCTACTTTAATCCTTGCATCTTCTTAAGCATCTCCAATTCATAATCCACTAGAATGAATTGTTTCTTCAACTTTTCAACCATTCGGTCCCATCTAGTAATCTTGTCATTTCATTTCCTACTACTTTCCAATTGAAATTCTCTCGACCATATATTTTCATGCCTTTCAGATTTGTCTTTGCAAATTGAACTCTATCAGGATCTTTGACTTACTCATACTAGAAGTATTCATCCATCTCATTAATCCAATCGATCAACTCCTCTGGCCTAAGGCTTATGAAAAATGTAGAAACTTCAATCATAGGTATTTTTCCAATCTTAGACATAGCTTTCAGAAATCTAGTCTCTTCTGGATCTCTGATGTCTTCTACAGCTTCCTCAAAATGATCTTCTTCCTTAGATTATTCACCACTATCTCGGTTTTCTTTAGTTGCATTCTTTCTTTGCAATTCCTCTTGTAGATCTTGCAGTTGTCTCTACAAAGCTCTAAAATATTCCAGATTGTATTTCTTCTTAGGTTCCTTCTCTGTGATCTCTCAAGTTTTCTTTGGAGGCATCTTAACTCCACCAATCTCTCGAGATTGAAAACTTATGTCCTCTAGTGATTTAATCTTAGCTCTGTTACTATCTGCAGTCAAGACTGGAGAGATCTTAAAAGAGATGTCCAGACTTGCAGCCAACAACAAGAACAATGGAAACAACAAATAACACAGGGATATGAACCAACATAAGAGATTTATTATCATCAAACAACCAATACATTCAACATGTTGGGATGTAATTCCTTCTTGGTCACGACAAATTACAAAGAGTCACACTAAGATCTATCACAGATCTTCTGCAAGCATTAGGCCATTCACCTTCTCCCAAGACATATGACTCACTATCTAACTTCTCAGATCTAACATTCAGATCTTTTGCCCTGATTTTCCCTCCAAAATAAAGAACAAAAAACTATATAAATACAAGAGGAAACCAATAGGTTGGCCTAAAAGATCCATAAGAATCTAGCATTGGAGAAACCAATGACCTAGATTTAGGTCCACACAATGCTCAATGGGAGATCCATCATTAATGTTGTGATCCAAATTAAATGTGCAAGTCAGCTTCGAGATCTAATAAATAAAACCAAGTCAGTGAGAAAGGTTATCGAGAAACAAAGACTAGTCGTTGAAATAGAACCAAGCCCACATCAACCGTTCAGTGAAGCCATCGAGCCAACCGAACCCACTCAGTGAAACAAACAAGAAGACATCACCAAACACCAAGATTGTTTGGTGGAACCAAGTCACCAACAGTAACTGAGTCACCGAGTCACCGAGTAACACCACCAAGGTCAGTCACCGAGTTGACCAACAATTGATCAATAGGAAACCAAACAACCAATTACTCCACCGAAGACTCCTCACAGCCACCGAACTCCAAAAAGGAAACATAGTTTTGGTTTGATACAAGATTGCTAAGAATCCTAGGATGCTCCTACATCAAACATTATCTTTTAATGATTTTAATCTGCAATTCACATCCATAGTTGTGATAATTAGAACAAGTAACATTTTACTAGTTACCTTGATTGATAGGTCTCTGATTGTTGTAATCATATGACCACCAGTTGTTGATTATTTCCCTACACTCATTAGCTTTATGTCCAAACTTATTGCAATATTAAAAAAATACATGAAATGTATTAGATCTAGCATCATAGAAGTTAGTTCTACTATAGGAGTTTTTTGATCTAGTAGTAGAACCTCTAGGTCTAACATTTGGACCAATAGGTTTAAACCAACATACATTACCAGTATGACCTTCCTTATGACAATTGAAACACACCAGTTTATACCTTCTCTTGAAAAAATTATTGTTCACCTTAGGTGTTGATTTTCTTTCTGCATTGATGTCCTTAGTGCCAGAAGATTCACCAGCTTCAAATTTTAATAAACCCAAACCCTGTTTCTCTCCATTCATCCTCTACCTTCCAAGTTGTTCATCAAGTATAGAAGAACTGTTTCTAAATTTATCCAACAGTTTTTTGCAAAATTCAACTCTTCTTTTAAGTAGTCATTCTCTTTCCTTATTCCTTCACTCTCTCTTTCAATATCATCTTTTTCTTTATTTGTATCATGTAAGTGTTCCTTTAGTGTAGAAACCTCTTGCTCTGATCAGAATAGTTGCTCCAAATTTTCTGTTAGGGTTTCATATTTAACCTTTAGGGCATCTTCAACAATTTTCTTGGCATCATTAGAAGCTCTTCTTCTTTCAAGTTCTTCAACCATCTTGACAGAATGACTTTCAATCTCTCTTTTCAGATTTTCCACTTCTCTTTTGAGTCCACTATTTTTATCCATTAGATCTGCAATTACTTCCTCTGATTCTTCAGAAAAACTACCTTTAGATAGTTTTTCAATGTAGTCTTGAATTTCACTCAATTGTTCAGCAAGTTCTCTTCTCTTAGCAAGGGAATGCCTCAACTTTTCCTTCAGTTCATTTATAAATTTTCTTTCATCCTCAAGTTTCTTTTCATACTTGTATCTATCCATGTTGACTTATAGGGATATTTTCCTCAAGCGGTTAGGCTTAATATCAGGAGGACCTAAGCTCTTTGATACCAATTTTTGGAAATCTTATGACTGAGAGGGGGGTGAATTAGTACAAACAAGTAATGAACAAATTCAACCACCGATATGATTATCTGTACTAGAAACTTACAAACCACAAAGCATATAACTGAAGTAAACAAATAACTATAAACAATATCAAGCACACACAACCTTAACACACATAAAACATGTATTTTACTGTGGAAACCCTTGTTAGAGGGAAAAAAAACCACAGTGGGGATGACACCCACAAGCCCAATACTGCAATAAATGAGTTTTCCATGTTAGGAGCTACAAATACCCTTTCTGTCATGCCAAAATTTGCATGTACAAACACAACAATTTTTTTTTGAAAAACATATCTAAATGGGTGAAGGGTCAGTTAACCCATGCTTACCAAATGCTTAAACAAACTAACATGGATAGATAAAGGATTTAGGTTAACAAGGTTAGTTGGTTTAATTATCGATATTAGGGTTGAGGGGAATCATGATGTGAGTCAACATCCCTCAACCCATGAGTTGTAAAGATAATTTTATCTATATGGGTTTCCAAACTATCATAAGTTGAATCCTTTAATAAAGTTACAAGTTTATGGTTGATAACATTTTTGACTAAATGCAAATTATATGATCTAGAAGTTAACAGAAGCCGACAAACTTTCAAACTAGAAAGGGGGACTTGGGTCAAAATCGAGGTCAACCTTGACCTAGGTCAAGGTTGAGGTTGACCTTGACCCAGGGAGTCAAAACCCTAGAAAATGTGTCAGATGGGATGGATGGTGTCTAGAGAGGCCCAATCAGGGTCCTAAATAGGCACATAAGTAGGAGAGCGTGCAGAAATGAGGGGACAATATGATGATGTTAAAAAACACCCCCTAAGGAAGGATAAATGTTCCTAACATGTAAGTGCTTCCATTTTAAGACGATACACTATTAAAGGAGTTATTGAAGAATAGAGAGAAGAGTAGAGAGAATAGAGCAGAAATTCAGCTACAGAAGAGCATAACAGAATAATGTTATAATTTGGGAATTGAGGGTACATCTCTAAGTGTAGAAATTGTAAAAATCCTTTAACCAGGTAGACCTAACAAGTCTTTCATACTCTTAATCGGGTAAGCTATTAGAAATAGCTAAACTTTGTAGCTCTAATTGAGAACCCTTTATACTGCAGTTAGTGAAGGTTGTGGGTGTCATCCCCACCATAGTTTTTATCCTCTAACCAAGGATTTATGCATTACCAAAATCATGGTGTTATGAGTTCAATTGTTTAATGTTTTGATGTTATGGTTTTATATGCATTACATTGCTTTTATTTCAAAGTTATGAACTCGGTAATCAAGAAGCAACACTAAATGGTATAATCAGTAATTTTGGTTAAAAGTTTTATTGGTACTGATTCACCCCTCTCCTCTCAGTCCCAACTTTCCATTGGTTATTCCAACTCTCTCTCTCTCTCTCTCTCTCTCTCTCTCTATA
>MU226196.1:873124-886953 GCA_018584345.1 Thuja plicata
ATATATATGTATATTATAGTTAATTAACATTATTTTTATAGTATATATAATATAATATATTAATCATATAGTATTATATTTGATATTAATTATAATTATAAATTAATATATTATCCATATATATATGTTATTTAATATATAATTGTGAGCAGTGAAATTAGTGTGTAAAAAGGAATATAATAATAAAATAGAGCACTCAACAACTAATAATCAAAACCACACTCATGATTGGACTAAAACAGAATTTAAAAGCAATAAAACCTAAGAAAGCGCAAACCTCCTTAAACACTTAATCAAACTTCATTTGATCTTTGGATGTGTCCATTTTTGTGGATGTATGCTCAACAAATTTGATTCAAGCTTCAAGGTTGGATGTATTTGGCTCTTCAAAACTGTATTATAACTTTGCTAAAGAGATGGAATAATTTGTGAAGTGAAGGGGTTCCTTATATAGGAAAATGGAGAGAAAATGGAGGGTTCAGAATGCAAACCTGAAGAGTGGCTCAGATGCATTTTAAGGGGAGGACATAGATCGTGCTTCTTCAAATACCTCCCATTGTGACATGTGTCACAAGGAGAGAGGGTGTAAGGGGATGAGGAATGTGACCATTTAGGTAAATGTGTAAGGGGATGGGAGAAGACTTTGGGGATGGAGTGTGCAAGAAGGATGTAAGAAGCCTTAAAGGGATGTATAAGAGCATTAAAAGAAATTTAAGATGGCATTAATGAGGCATGGGTGGGAATATATGAGAGGGATTAAGAAGTTTTACTTTGGGATTGGGGTTGAATTCCTAATCCTTGGATTAGGAATGTGACAAGCCTAGGAGGATATTAGCATTAGGGTTAGAGGTCAAGAGGGGTGATTAGGGAGATGGTGATGGGAGGAGAGAGAATGAGTGGAGGGGTTAATTAGCTAATTAGGATCAATTAGCTAATGAGGAAGGGTTAGCATGTGTGAAGGGTTTGGGTTGACTTAGAACTCAGGGTTAGGTGGGTTGGATTGGTTAGGTTAGGGGTTAAATTGAATAAAATTGAATATTCTATCCACAAGTGGAGGGAAAATAGATAATATGGATTAAGTTAAATGAATAAGTATATTCATTCAACTTAATAGAAGAATAGGGATAACATAAATCACTTAAAGTTAAATGAATAAGTATATTCATTCAACTTAATAGAAGAATAGGGATAACATAAATCAATTAGGTAATGGGTAATTACTTAATCAATGATGTTCTAAACATGTTTTAATCATATTTAGGTGTCTACATTTTCCCCTTCTTCGACATAGTGTTAGAATAACGCTATTTCAAAGACGTTTAAAATAATAGACAACGCGAAGATGTGACGTAGGCAAGGAAGCTGCCCCAGAGTGATGATTAGGATAGAATTAGAATAGAATTATGAATAGGGTGATGCCCCCTTGAGAGGGTGGTAGGGATAAACAAAGAAGCCCTGACGACATCTCGAAAAGACAGTTAAGAGCGACAGGAAAGGGAAAGAAAAAGAAGAAGAAGAGGACGGTAGGTGATGTGGGATTCAAGTGTGCATCAGGGATGTGGGATGAGGTGTGGAGGATTAGGAGGGATTAGGTAGGACTAGGATCATTGCCGAGATTATTTGGAAGATAGGATTGTTGTTGGTTGGATAGGATTGCTTTGCTGGGGATTCGATGGGGGGATTACCTTGAAGCTTGAGCGAGGGGTATTTTCGGAAGGAATACCACCATGTAGTTTGAGAACTTATTTTGATATAGCAACACTAAAGACCATGCCATGGTTACTAGGAACACTAGGCCTCATCAGTGGTGTTGCAATGGACTGACACAACAAACACATGGGGGTTTCCCCAGCATCACACATGACTCCGAGGAAGAACCATGGTCGAAACAATGCTGGAAAATCCCACAAGAAAATGACATTTCCCAAGTGCAACATGCAAACCCAAATGGATTACACACATGCAAGGGTCATATCCAACTGACTCACAAGCAAAAAACAAAAACATTAAGTTCCCTTAGTCTAGGTGTGTCCATTCATAGTATACCATGTTATAAATAATCGTGGAAACCTTGAGGAGGAGAACAACCGAAAATAATTAGGAATGATAATCAAGAAACAAAATTAAATTTGAAGATAAAAAATTCAACCACAAGACGCCTATTCCCAGAGAGATCAAATGATATAGAATGCTAATTGGATTCAGGTCAGTCAAGAGGAAGGATGCATCCTACAATGACCCGTTTTGATGGAGATGATTGGATTTAGGTAAGACGTGAGGAAGGATACATCCTGCATGGACCTACTCTAATGAAGATGATTGGATTTATGTCAATGTGAGGAAGGATACATCTGACACAGACCCATTTCCATGGAGATGTCAACTGTGTATCTAATTGGCCAAAAGATGTACTGAGATCAAATTGTTGAAGCATGATTTTGTCAAAAGGAACTTGTTGAAGCACAGGATTCAGAGCGGAACTGGATCACTTTTTGCAAGGAGACCGACCAAGGAGACGAGATATGTACGGGCGAGACTGGACTCAATACTGGACTTACACAGACAAGATATATATAGAATGAAGATACAAGAAGCTTAGGGATTAGGGATAGGATGACATATATACAACAAAGAATGATGATTATATACAGAACCAGATGTACAAAAGCTCTGGATGTAGGATAGGAGGACTAATGCAAACTAGTGCATGCGATAATGGAACACCCAGGAAAATGGACAAGAATTAGGCTGAGATGGATGCGATGAGGGAGATGGAGGGAAATGATATTTTGATAGATAATGATACGGTCCACTATGTGTGATGCTTGATTGCCAAGTTTTCATCACGCATACTTGTCCAAGGTGCCTGATTGCCAAGTTTTCACCATTGGACGATTTATTTATTTTATTTATTTTTTGGTATCACCAAGGTGTCTGTTTACCATATTTTCACCAAGATAATGATTTTTTAAGGACTTTTTACATATTTTATGGATTTTTCAGATAACTACGAATGACCAACCTGCTATCAGGCATAGAAGTGCCTAAGATGAATGATATTGATAGGATCATTAAAGGGTTCTCCTTTAGGAGTAGATAATTGATATACCTTAGATCCTCTACATAAAATGATGATGTATAGACCTTACCAAATGACCTCAAACTTACCTTTCTTTTCTCGATCAGTACCCACTTTCTGATTTTATTTGAGCACAAAGTCCCCTACCTGGAACTGGCGTGGGTGGATTTTCTTATTATAGCTTCGCTTGAGTCAATTTTGATATACAACCAGGTGATCGTAGGCTTGCTGATGCTTTTCATCTAGAAGATCAAGCTATGTGACTCTAGCTACTCTGTAGTCTTTATCATTGATTAGGTCTTTTAGAGATACCTGGAGTGATGGTAGTTTGACCTCGATTGGTAAGATGATTTTAGCACCATAGACAAGGGAATGTGGAGTGGTTCCTGTAGGAGTGTGATAAGCCCAAAGGGCAGGGCTGATTTGGAGATGCCAGTCATGACCATTATCATTCACAACCTTCTCTAGGATTTTGAGGATGGTTTTTTTGGTTTCCTCAGCTTGGCCATTACCTTGGGGTAAATATGGACTGGAGTAGCGATGGTGGATGTGGAGGCGCTCGCACAGATCTTCTACATGTTGGTTTTCAAATGGTGTGCCATGATCTGTGAAGATGGTGGATGGGGTGCCTAAGTGGAAAATGATGTGGTAGAGGATAAACTTGGATATTTGGATACTTATTGTAAGGGTGAGTGGGATTGCTTTGACGCACTTTGTGAAGTACTTAGTGGCCGTGGTGATGTATTTATGTCCCTTACAGGATAGGGGGTGATCTTACCAATGAGGTTAAAACCCCAACATGAAAATGGCTAGGATGGCGCAATGGGATGCAATTCTTGCACTAGAGCATATATCATATTAGCATGTTGCTGACAAGGTAAGCATTTCTTTACAAGTTCACAAGAATCATGCTCCATGGTAGGCCAGTAGTACCCGATTCTAAGAATTTGTTTAGCTAAGACCATGTCACTTGTGTGGGCACCACAGATTCCAGCATGCACTTCTCGCAATACCTAGGCAGCTTCAGTTTCATCTAAACACCTAGAGAGAACATTGTGATAACCTCAATGATATAAGGTGTTGGCTACAATAGTGTAGCGAGAAGCTCTACAAAATTGGTTTTTGCGTTGGGTGTTGGTGAGGTGAGGGGATATGATACCATTTTTTAGATAAGTGTGGATGTCGTGGTACCATGGGGATTGAGGAACAACCAAGACACATACCTAATTGACATCATCACTCTCATATGCTGGCACATGAAGTTTCTCAACTAAGAATTCATACTGTGTTGTGTCACGTAGAATTTCCAAGAGGGACCCAATTGTAGCCATTGCATCGACAAATATTTTCTGCAAGTGTGGTACTTGTGTGATCTACAGATTGAGCAAATGATCTTTCATTTTTTCTACCATTTCCTTGTAAGGTAGAAGTTTGTTGTCTTTTTTTTGGAATTCATCTAAGACTTTCTTGGTGATGAGATGAGAGTCACCAAAGACCTAAATGTCGGTGATGTTCCATTGGATGGCCATGCTGAGTCCTACAACCAGTTCCTCATATTTTGTTATGTTTTTACTGCAAGGAAATCCCAGTTTGAATGATTTTGGGATATAGTCACCTTGTGGGGTGACGAACAATATGCCTGCCCTAGAACCATGAGCTATATAGGATCCATCAAAGAATAGTTTCCAAGCCATTTTTTCTTCTACCATGCATAAGTGCTCATCAGGAAACTCCATGACTAAGAGATAAGCATCGACCAACGGTGCCTCTGCCAACTGATCTGCTATGACTTTCCCATTGATGGCCTTTATGTCAATGAACTGAATGTCAAACTCTCTTAGAAGCATTACCTATTTAGCCATTCGGCATATGAGAGTTATTTTTGACAATAGATACTTGAGCGGATCAAATTTTGATATGAGTTGAACAATGTGACTGAGCATGTAATGGCAAAGTTTCTGAGAGGCAAAAACCACTACCAAGCATGCTTTTTCCATTGGTGTGTAATTTATCTCATAGCCTACCAAAGTGTGGCTGATGTAGTAGATAGCTCGCTCTTTTCCATTGTCATATAATTGAGCCAGAAGTGCCCCTACTAGTGTTGTTGTTTTTGCAGATATGTATTAGATGAGAGGTTTACCTGGTGTAGGTGGTACTAAGATGGATGGATTTTCCATGTATCCCTTGATCTTTTCAAAACTTAGCATAAAGGGTCCCATTTGAAGTTGCTATCTTTCCATAGGAAATGCATGAAAGGTTTGCACTTATCAGTGAGTTGTGCTATGAAACAACACACCGCTGGAGCTTTCCTTGTAGACTGTGTAGTTGTCTGAGTGTCCTTGGTGGAGGCATTTCCATGATGGCTTTAACTTTTTGGGATCTATCTCGATGCCCCTGTGTGAGACAATGAATCTCATGAGCTTTCCTGATGTGACCCCAAAGACACATTTCTTGGGATTGAGCATTAGGCCATAGTGATAGAGACGATCAAATACTACCTCTAGGTCATTTAGGTGATCTATTATTTTTTTGGATTTACCCAATATTTCATCCACATAATCCTCAAGGATCTTATGAATCATGTCATGGAAGATAACAGTCATGTGCCTCTGATATGTAGCTCTAGCATTCTTTAGCCCAAATGGTACCATGTTATAGAAGAAGGTTCCCCATGTGGTTGTGAACGTTGTCTTGTGTTGATCTTCTTCTGTGATGTGGATCTAATTGTATCCTAAAAATCTATCCATAAGAGACAACATCTCATGTCTGGCTATGAGGTCTACGATCATGTCAATATTGGGTAATGGAAAATTGTCCTTAGGACATGCTTTGTTGAGATCACGAAAGTCTGTGTAGGTTTTGATTGATTTTTTAGGCTTGGAGACTGACACCATGTTGGAGACCCAATCCGAGTAATCGATTTCTCTGATGATCTTAGCTTGTAAAAGTTTCTCCAATTCTTCTTTGACCAGTAGTGCTACTTTAGGATGCATTTTGCAGAGTTTTTTCTTGACTGGATTGATGTTTGGATCTACTGATAAGTGATGCACCATGAGGTCTGGGTCCAACCTAGGCATGTGAGAGTAGGACCATGCAAATATAAGAGGATATTCTCTAAGAATATTTTTGAAATCTATTTCTTCTTCCTCTATTAATGATGTTGCAATGTGAGTGAGCCGAGGCTGATCTTTTGTACCCAGATTGACAGGTTTGGTTTCTTCAATGATGATTGATGACTGCTCTGAATTGTAATTAATGATAATAGGGAGAGGATAATCTCCATCTTGTGGCACCTTAGAATGGTTTTCACCAGGAGATACACCCTTTTTTTTTCCTTTTTAATGATTAGATAGCGTCCTAGAAGGGTCTTCACTAAAAGATTCCTTTTGTTCTTTTTTCTTTGGAATTTCAATTTTGCGGCTGAAGACCTCCTCTCCCCAAAGTATGCCTTAGGGTCCAATTTGTATACATGTGTAGAGGACTACCCCTAGCCTGGCTATTGATCTTTTGCTCCCATGAATATTAGGAGCATGGTCACGCTTTCAAACTCGTCTATAGGGATGACACTTGGTTGGTCCCAGTTTATGAGTTACAGATGAATGAGGGGAAGGTATATGAGATTAAGGGATAATTGGCGAAGGACAACATTACCAAGGAAGATTTCATCATCAATATCATCATAAGGTCTTTCTATTTTCTCTTCTGGGATGTCTTCGAATTCATGTATGTTGCCCAGGGGAATGTGATAAGTTAGACTGGTTTCATTAGTTCCCCCAGACGTGTTATGACCAAAGCCAGATGTATCATGTTTAAATCCCAGACCAAAGTGTCTTTTGAGTTTAGAGGCCTTAATGGGAGCTCTCATGCCTTGTTCTTTGGGGGCCTAGTTTGCCTCCTTGATAGTTCCATTTTTCAGTGACCAGTTAGTGGGTAGAGGGATAGTTGACTTTGAAGTGATCGAGGAGGCCACTGTCAGGAGATGTGGGATCTTTGTAAAACCAATTGTTGATATCAGGTGCCATTTCCTTTCCATTCAGAATGTCATGGGAAAGAAAGGTAATAGAACCCAGTTGTGTTGGCTCAGGTTCCTTCTGCTCTATGTGACTAGAAAGACACCCATGAGTATGTGGATCTGTTGGTAGGGCTCTGAAAGCAAAAGCATTGGCAAGGTTATATTCTTCACAGCCTTGGTGATCAATCTTGATGGTGGAAAGAGTGGATGAAAGGATAGTGCTTGGATCAGGAAAGGTTTTGGAGGAACTGGCAATGGATGTGCCAATGTCAGTTCTAGGACAATGAGTTGAATGTGGATAGGAGGCTTCCATCACACGATAGTATGTGAAGGGTTGGGGATCAACATGGATGGTGATCTAAATTTTTTTGTGGGGGAAATTGATGTAGTGGTAGTAGGTGGAAGGGATGGCCTATATGGAATGGATCCACAGGCATCCAAGGAGAATGTTGTATGGGAGGTCAAGATCGACCACATGGAATGTTGTTTCTTGTAGTGTTGGGCCCAATTGGATAGGCAAGGAGATTGTGCCTTCTGAGGTGCATTCCAGATTATCATATACTTTGATAGCAATGATGTCACTCAGTATATCTGCCTCAGAGTATCCCAATTTCTTAACAAATTTCAAAGTGAAAAGATTCAAGACTGAACCATTATATGTCATGACCCATTTGATGGCAAATTTTTTGATCATGACTGTGATGCGAAGCGGGAGATTGTGATTGGGCTCAATGGATGGAATATCTGAGGTTTTGAAAGATATTCTACATGAAGTAGACAAGTGGCTTACAAGGTTGTGGAACTAGCTAGTGTTGATATTGCTGGGTATACGAGACTCTTGGAGAGCTTTGTTCAGGATATATTGGTGTATGGGTGATGTACAAAGGAGATCTAGGATGGAGATTTGGGTGGGTGTATTCCCTAGATGTTCCAACTGATTATATTGTGCCCTAGAGGAGGAGGCAGTACTAGCACTATCAACAGTTATGCATGCTCAACGCATGGTGACTTCATAGTTGGTATCAACACCTTTGACATGGATAACATTTAACAATGGTTTGACGTGGGATATGCAGCCAGTTAAGATGCCAAAGTCAACATAAGTTGTGGTTTTATTACTGGTATTGTCTACTTTTTTGCCTTTACCTTGATTGGATGTTGGAGCAGTGTTTGTGTTGGTAGGTCCCTTGTAGTTTCCATGGTTAGGGAACACATTTTGGCAGATTTTCAGATCACTGTTGGGTGAGACCTTGATTGTAGAATCTACCTCAATTTCATTGTTGCGATCAATGAGGTCTTGGATATAGTGCTTCAATTTCATGCAATTGATAGTAGCATGTCCCTTAACATAGTGATAATCATAATACACATTGTCCTTATACCATTGTGGATTAGGAGTAGAGTCCTCAAAGGGTTGCGTCAGTGGTGGGTATACAATCAGGTGTGATTTCACCATTCTATGGAATATGACATCAATAGGTTCAACCAAGGGAGTGAACATGTGTACTAATCTCTGTGTGGTCTATTCTATCCTTGTTGGATTGATATTGCATTTGTCTAGTTTTGGGGATTCTGATAGTTGTGTTGATAGTTGGTTTGTGCAACATATTATGGGCGTGTGTTTTGTTGTTGTGTTGCTTGATGTTGTGTTTCTTGCTGATATGTTGGTTGAGATAGCACTTGTTGATATTGTGGTTGCTGGTAGGTCTGCACTGGTATGTTCTGTTGGTAGTGTTGTTGTTGATATGTTGGGGTGGGTATTTGAGGACCTGCAACAATGATCTGGACATGTTTAGTGTTTGTAGCTCCATTTGTTACGACATTTTTGTTCTTGTTCCAATATCGTGAGTGATATTTATTACTTCTATTAGATTGAGGTTCCTTGTAGTGCTTTATGGCACCGTAAGACCCCGTTCAAGATCCATGTCGTTTCCTCTGATATCTTGATATGTCTGGATGCAGTTCATGCGCATGTGGTAGGCTAGTTTGGGGTGGAGATTGTTAATGAAGATTGTAATGAGGTGTTTCTCTAGGGGTTGATATGAAAATCTTGTGGTGAGGCCTTGCCAGCACTGAAGATAATCTGTTAAGATCTCTCCTCCTTTCTGTTTGGAGTTGAATAAGTCTAGAAGGGAGAGTTCATTCTCAATATTGTGTGCATATTGTGCTACAAACTTTTCAGATAGATCTAAAAATGTGGATACTATGCCATAGGGGATCTTATAGAACCATTCAAGAATGGTTCCTCCCAAACTCTTAGGGAATAGTTGCATGAGGAAGTTATCACTGTAGGCCACTTCTTGGCATGCCATATAGAACTCCTTGATATGACTTACTGGATCTCCCTTTCTTCAATATTTGTCAAATTTAGGTGTTTCAAAGTGCTTAGGAAAGGGGATGCTCGTGATGGATTGATCGAATGGATAGGGACAGACTTCCTCAAACTTGAATGCCTTAGTCTCAGTCCCAGCTCACAGCTCTTTAAGGGCATTCTTCATCTCTTCCCATTCTTGGTTGATTGGTGGGGGATTCTTAGTCCCTGTCATGTTGATCCGGCTTGTGATGTATGGGTCAAACAGAGTTGGTGAATACGGAGGGTTTTGTGGAGGGTATTGTGGTGTTTGATATGGAGGTTGTTGGTCAACATAGAGGGGTTGTTGTGGTGGGAACTACAACTGAGGGGATTATTATGGTTGAGGAGGTGTAAAATCCTAATGTGGTTGTAATTGTTGGAAGTAGGCTTGTATTTTCTCTGGTGTTGGGTAAGTGGGATAAGCCTGCTCTGCCCTTGTATAGGGTGTTGGTGCTATATTACTGAAGGATGGAGGATAAGTGTTTTGTGGTGGAATGCCCCCATTTGTTGTGGTGAAGTAATTAGTGTTAACGTGAACACTGGATTGTTATGGCGGTGGAACATTTTGTGATGCAACGGAAGATGGCATGGATACGTAACTGGCAAAGTTGGGTTGTTGTTGTAGAGTGGGCTGGATGGTGGGTTGCGCACTCACAAAAGGATTAGTAGCCTATTGCAGTAATTGGGTGATGAGGGGATTAATAAGGCTAAATTATTGCCTTTGTTTTGTATAATTTTAATACTCTGTTCTAGTTTTTGTTAAAACATTCGAGAGCCTAGCTAGTCAAAACTTGTGATAAAAGTCCAGATAAATCTGTTAAACCATGGGTAGATGTTTTTGACACACTTTGCTAATATTATACATATAATGCAGTATTTCATAAAACCATCAGAATATATTTTCTAACATCTGGATATTTAATTTGATTAAGCTTGTTGCATGAATATTTCCATGTCATAACTAACTTGGCAGGAGAGAAGTGGCTGGAGAGTGGTCAACAGTATTCAAAGAAGACCGTTGAAGACCAGCTATGGTGGAGTGATCATTACAGCACCAGGAAAACATGGCTACTACAATGGAGCCATTATTCCAGGACGTGGGGATGTAGAATGCCTATATTCCCTCTGCACTTAGTACGTTGAATTGGTCATCCGAGTTTCATTACCCACACCGCAGGTTGTTGTATTTCCATATTCTTCTCTGACATGTTTTCAGCAAGATGGTTTTCCTTTCTATTTTATAATAATGTTTGATCCTGTATATATAGGGATTGGACCGATAGGTTGAAAGAGATAGAAATCAGAGAAAAGGTTTTGGAAGAACACTGTTGTATTTTCACAGCAATCTATTTCAAGTTCCATGTCTTGTTTTTATGTAATGAGTTTTTGAAACGCAATGAAATAGTTCTTAGTTTACATTATGTGTTCATAGTTTAGTAGAAACTGACCAGGGGGCCCACTTGGGAGGTGGAATAGGTTAGAATAGAATAGATTTCATTTCAAGCATTTCCAATATTTTAGATAGAAGTTACAATTTCTTCCTGCAGCATCGCAACTTGTGAGTGTTCCTGCAGCATCTGCAAGAATTATTATAATGGATGTTTTAGGTTGAAATCTTAGGTTTCAGTAGAGTTGCAATTTCTAGCATTCATTCCAGTAATAAGATGAATGTATTCTTTTCCTGCAGCGCTAGTGTAGGTTTCTTTTATGTATTTTTACCTTCCTACAACATAAGCAGAATGACTCCTTAAGGAACCTAGTGCACATACCGTGCCGACCATTTCAAGTATACATCCCTGGGTTGACAAGTTAAATGCACCTCATAATAGGAAAAAAAATAGTCCTTAGATTGAATGAACCATTCCTAATAAAGGCCTTGAGCATGATTAATATACACCTATTGTGAGGCGGTTCATTTTTAGCGCCGTTGCCGGGGATGGTGTCAAGATAGGAACATTTTTGAGTCATTTTTCATTCCTAGATTAGTTTTTAGATTTATATCTCTAGAAATTGCTTCACAAGAATGAAGAATTCAATTGCATGCATTGAAGAGAAAGGCGACAAGCTGAATATGGTAGATTTCTCCCAGCAGAGCCTGCTAATTTGAACAAGGAAGTTGAAGAAGTTGAGTTACCCTTTGAGGATGCAAGCCCTGACTTTACTACAGCATCTTCCTCCAGAGTAGAACCATTTGACATAAGTGGCTTCCAACCTTTTGCAGAAATCTTGGCCAACTTTCTAGATAATTCCGGCCCAAATGCACCTAACGTTAACAATCCAGTAGCCAATGCTCCTTTCCAGCAGCAACCCCACAATCAAATACCTCTAGTAATGGCACATCCTACTTTCCCATTTCCTCTCCCAAGCCTTATAACTAATGCTAATCTCAAGAATATACCCACAGCTGCTCTTCCAAAGTTTTATGGTCTTATAACTGAGGATCCTGACACTTTCTTGTTTTAGTTTGACATACTGTGTCGAATTTTTGACTATAATAATGATGCCCATAAGCTCAATATGTTTCTTGCAACACTGAAAGAGTCAGCATTACGATGGTTCATGGGCTTAGGAGCCAATGCAACAGGTACCTGGGATGAGATGCAGACGTTGTTTCTGCAGAAATATAAAGATTATTGCAAAGGCAGTGACCCAAAAGGAGATGATATCTTTAGGATGTCTCAAAAGGAAGATGAAACATTGGAGTATTATGTTTCATGATTTTTGTACACAATGCAGAAGAATCCCCAGCATGTACTGGCAGAGGACTCACAGAAGCTAGTATTTTTGAGAGGGGTAAATGACAACTGTCTGGAAGCATTAGATTTGATGGTTGGTGGAGACATATCCCAATCTTCTTGGGATGACCTCAAGAAAATCTGTCAAAACTACTCAAGGTCAACTGTAAAGAAAGGCAGAGGATACCGAACCACAGTCACAAAAGGGATTGGTTCAGGCATCTCAAAGTTGGAGATATCCAATTTGCTTGCAGATTTCAAGCAAGATATTATAAATGATGTAGCTACACATCTTGACACAATGACTGCCAAGAAGAAGCATGTAGAAGCTAAAACACAATTGGCTGAGTACTGTCCACACTACCGCAAACAGAAGCAAGACTACGGATGTAAGCTAGTAGCCAATCTGGAAAACCAAAATTTGCCAACTGACTACATGAAGATAGAAGGAGACAATGATCAAGTGTTCTTCATCGCTCAACGGTGACCATGGGCTTCACAACAAGGTATGCCACAAGATCCTCTACAGTTTTCAAATTTTAATAATAATCAGTGGCAAAACCAAAATTATTAGAACACTTCTCAGTACTCTCAACCCTAATGGCCAAACCAGTAGAATAACCAATGGCCAAACTAGTAGAATAAACAATGGCCAAACCAGCAGAATAACCCATGGCTAAACCAGCAAAATAACCAATGGCAAATTCCATAAAATAATCAGTGGCCAAAATAGTAAAATCAATGGCAACCACCGCAAGGAAATTGGCAGAAAACTAACCAATGGAGGGGGCCTCCATAGTGGCCTAACCAAAATTTTGGCAGTCCACAATTACCACCTCCAGTGCAACCACCTGCAATAATGCCACCTCCTGCAGCAACTAATGCTAATCCAAAGCCTACCCAATTGCCTGCTCAACCACAGCCAAATCCAAACAATAAATAGTAGCAGCAACAAGCGTACACTACTGACACTCAGTAGTGCCCTACTTATTCAGTAGAAATAGCTGATATTCATTTAAGGTCCGGTACCACCCTGCCCACACCTGAATATCCTATAATTGCGGAAGTTGCAGACACTCTTGCAGCACTGATTCCAGAAGCCACATTGCCAAATACCAACTAGCCTATTGATATACCTAACAAAACTACTGTCCACACTTCAAATCCACCCTTTCCATAGAGGTTAAATAAAGAAAAACCTATACCCTAGGAGGAAGAAATATTTGATATTATTGAGCAACTGAAAAATATGAATATTCAAATTCTACTGTTTCAAGCCATCAAAGATATACCTATTTATGGAAAGGCTATTAAGGAAGCATGTCTTAAGAAGCCAGGGTGGAAGAAGAAAGACCCTCAGACAGTACATGTTGTAGTCCAATTAGCAGATATCATGTTAGGAAAGGTGGTAATACCTAAGTATTCAGATCCCGGCAGTCCAGTAGTCGACCTGATAATAAATGGACAGACTATGAAAAATGCTCTAGTTGGTTTGGGAGCAGCAATAAATGTTATAACTAAATATACAATGCATAGGCTAAGCATAGAAGGCTTAAGAACAATAGCCATAGTGTTACAACTTGCTGATAGTTCAACTGTTACTCCAGAGGGCCTCATAGAAGATGTGATAGTAACCTTAGATTCATGGGA
>MU226196.1:902340-914477 GCA_018584345.1 Thuja plicata
AACCCTTCTCTTGGGTTGATCAACTTGGATCTCCCATTTGTGCATTTGAGGGTAAAAAAGGAACATCTTATCTTCTCCTTAATCACAATTGCAATACTTAATCAATACAATTCAATTAAGGTTAAGGGATTCAATACATTCTAGGCGAATCAATCTATCATTCTTAATACATTATATCTTCTTAATAAACACATCTCTAATTCCAACCCCCTTTACATTTTCGTAAGATAGAATATTCAATTAACATCCATCAAATCATCCACACACATACACCTCTATACAACCTCCATATTTTATCTTACACTAATGTTGGTATGCTATGGAAGAAAAGGGTGGAATAGGCATGGATATTTGGGTTCTTTGATGCTCCGAACTTGTAGAAGCCATTTGAATGGGCTAGGTGGTGAGGGGTGGAATTATATCTTGCTAAGTGTTGATTGGTGGTGGATGGAATTGTGCAAAAAATGATTGGAATTCTTGTGAAGGTTGGGCAACTTTAGGTTGGATAAGTGTAGGTTCTTACGTAATGATGGGTGGTATTTCTTACGCTGCTGATGGTGGATTAGGAGGAGGGGCTCCTAAGACTGTGACTGAGGTAGATTGAGGTGTAGTGTGCACGATGGATGGTGGGATGGAAGGTTGGAACATTTGTGATATGAGAGACCCTACTTGTAGAGATCGCTGAAGGGGGCTGACAACTTTGTTTCTGATGGGATGAGGAAATTCCCCTGAGAGTTCCATAGGTCATGTGATAAGTGTTGGTATAAGCCAAGGTGGGAATTGGATTCCTTGTTTTTGAATGTCTGTGAGTACATGACTGTTGTTGTAGCCACTCATGGCGTTCACCATGTGAACATGTCCTAGATGATTTATGAATGTCTCTATAGTACTCACAGTTGGAATCTCATTTGTGTCTACCCAAATGTACTGGATAGGTGTGTTCTATCACGGATCAAATGAATCCATTGTGTTTGTGTGATTAATTGTAGGATTGAATGAGCTAGCTGCTAGATTAGGGTTCATGTATTTCCTCTTCTTAGCAGCGCGTGTGATGGGTGGCATGAAATGAATTCCCTAAAAGGATATGAAATGCAAGATGCAAATGCAAGGATATTCCTAAAACTAAGGATAATGATGCTATGACTAAGATTAAGATGATGCGTCTACGATGATGAGGATGCTTCCTAAGGATAAAAGATGACTTGGTGCCAAAATGGATAAAGGGTTGCTCTCCCTAATGCAGGATCAAGTGGATGATGATGACCAACCTAAGATAAACTTGTGGTCTTCGGACGATGGGATTCTTTATCAATGCAAACCAACCTTTTTCTCAAGGTGATAAGGTTTACACAGACAAAGTTGATTATCCTAGGATAATGCTTAGCCTAAGGACATTTAAGATATGGTTTTGATTAAGGATGCAGGTCAAGCAACTCTAAAAAAGGATGGGATACCAAGGATGAGATACGTTGTAGGATGAGGCCAGGATGATGATACTAGGATGATGATGCTAGGATTGATTGGATTTGATTTAGGATTGGATGGGACTGATTTAGGACTGATTTAGGATTGGATAGGATGATCTAGGATTGACTGCTAAGATTATGATAGGGTGTGTGTGATTTTCTTCTAAGGATGATGACTAAGGATGTCCTAAAATGCATGCTACATAATGTAAGAAGAGGAGGAATGGGTGATGATGTAGCTATTCATATTTCTCATATGCGATGAAGGTCATGTTCAGACGATATCTTCTTTGGAAATGGACAATCTTGCAATTGAAAAGGACCTTCTCATATTCTCCACACTTATGGTTTTCTACCTCAATGGATTCAATGATATGTTGATATCTCTTGGCCTCTCTAGTTGCGTTCTTATGTTCTCTGCATATGGGAGGCAAAGGAGTCTTCACTTTCTTATGTTTGATGGAATTGGACATGAGCTCAGTTTGAAAGATGCTTTAGGATGAGGCAGTGACTATGACAAGTATGCCTTGGATGCTTTTTGGAAAAAATGATAATCTTAGGAATTTTTTAGCAAACAATCTTGCAAGAAGAAAAGAAACCTTGCAATAAGCATACAAATGTTGATCTCTCTAGCAAAAGGACGTCAAAACCTTCAGATTATGTATGTTCAAGATCTATTTTTCATAAGTTTTGTAATGTCGCATGCACACACAATAAATTCTACCTAAGGATTTGGTTATCTTGAAAACCTTTGCTTGCATACATATGCATACACATGAGAGCTAATCAGAATACGGCCATCACCAAGCACACAGCTCCAGTCATGATGTTGTATTATCTGACTCCAAACACTCAAGGTGGCATGAATGTGCAAGTTTCTCAGGGAAGTTACTATCTTCCTTGCCTAGGTGATTATCAAGCTTATGGAGGTGAAATAGGTAGGTTTCTATTTTTTCAGTTGCTAGTAATTTTGTGGAGTCCCCACAATCAGTTTGTACGATGTGACTCACTTAAGAGCCTAGTTTTACCATGCCAGTATGTTGGGGATATTTACCCAGTATGGATTACCATCGAACACGACTTGCCTGAGATTTAAGGGATGTAAAACAAACCTTTGGATAACACCTTATTTATATACCAGCTGAAGGATTTACCAGTTTGGGGTCATTCTCTAGAAGGACTCGTACTTCTTCTGGACAGGTCCCTCTAAACAAATTGAAAAGTTTGAATGGTCACAATCATCTTTCTCTTGCACCAACAACCACTAAAGCCAGTGGGAGAGGATAGTGTATGAAGTGAGGTTGCATTCTACAAAAGATTTGTGCAAGTGCACCAAACACATAAAGCACAAGATTAATTCCCTAATAAGTTAGGCAATGTTTGTTTTGATCTAAGATAGAAATGAACTTGCAAGCTTGTTCATTTTATGAGCACCAAATTGAAATGTATATTGCCTTGTTCAATTGTCTTTATGCATTCAAGAATGAGTTTGTTTTGATTGTTCAGTTTTAAACCCAAGTTTGAAATGTATTTGATTGCCTTGTTCAGTTAATAAACCCAAAATGAAGTGTTTTTGAGAGCTGTTGTTCAATTTTCCTTTATCGCATTCAAGATTGGGTTCATTTGATTGTTCAATTTTAAGATCCAAAATGAAAGTGATGATTGCTTGTTCAGTTTTAAAGCCCAAAATGAGATGTGTGATAGCCTTGTTCAGTTTTAGATCCAAAATAAAAGATGCTTGATTGCGTGTTTGATTTAAAAACCTAAAAAAATGTTGATTTCCTTATGCATTTGAGATTGATATTGCTTTAATTGTTCAATTCCTTAAGGGCATTCAAGAGTTGTGTTTGATTTGATTAGATTAGTGCACAAAATAAGGGGTAACTTTTAATGGGTGCACATGATTTTCTATGAGTACTCTGATGAATTGGCTTGCAAATTTGAAACAGCCTCTGAGTCATCTTTTTGACACTTTTTGAATCATCAAAAATGGAGCTTGTATGCAAAAGTTATGAGCGTTTCTGTGAGAGTTCCTCATTATGGATTGCAAGGTTAAAAATTGGCTATCACTAATGATGTCATCCCACAGGGTGATTAAATTTGACGACCGTATGGCTGTCATAGAAAATCCAATAAGCTTATGCAGGTGACGGCTGGATGAGTGTCAATTTCTTTCCCGGCAAAATGCCTGTGTGGAAAAAGAGCTGATGTGTCTCCTGATGTGGTAGATGACTAAGCTATCCGTACTGGTGACTGGGCATATAGGCCACGTGGCTGCCTCTGATTTACCCATTTGGAGGGCTGTTACAGCTGAGGTGGCGATGGTTGGCGGAGGATGTGCATGGCTATGGGGAGTGCAGAGAGGCGGAGAGGTGGAGGCGGGCGATGGGGTGGTGTGGGGAGGAGTAGAGGTGGAAGCGTGGAGGGAGGGGAAGCGACGGGGAGGGTAGTGCAGGCAGAGAGGAGGTAGAGCAGACAGAGTGAGTGTGGCGTAGGCTGAGTAGCAGAGGGCATGGAGGGAGGAAGTTGCGCAGGGGTGGATGGTTATGCGAAGCAGTGGAAGGGAGGAAGAGGGTCGCGAAGTAGAGCAGAGGCAGAGGTATGGTGGGCGTAGCAGGGGAGTGGATGTGAGGAAGGGAGGAGAGCAAAGGTGGGATAGGGTAGACAACGTAGGGGAGGAAGAGTGAAGTATATGGGTGGGAGGATCTCAACTGCGACGGGGTGTTGAGAGGTGGATCAGTGGAGAAAGGGATGGTGAAGCGAGGGAAGGGAGAAAGACTACGGAGAGAAGTGCGGGGGTTTGGAGAATGGGCGGCGTGGTGTTAAGAATTTAGTCCCACATTCGTGGGTAAGGAGATATTTCCATTGTTAAAATCCTATAGCCACTGCAAATACAATCGAAGCAAAGGTCGATGGATTAGGTTGAATGCGGGTTCGGTGAGTTAGGTTTAGGCTAGGGTTAGGAGATACGGCTTGGAATACAGAGAAGAAAATAAAATGACAGAGGGGGTACTAGGTTTATAAACCTTAATTTTTTTTTAATAAGCCCCACAACTACTTTGTCTCAATTTGAGCGCCGAAGGAATCTGCCTCAATCTGCATGCTGAAGGTCGTACGACCTAATTGTGCAAAACATATTTTGCCACAGGTTCAACTTTGGGTGGGTATGGGCACGTTTATAGTCATTTCAAACCGAAACTGCAATCTAGATGCAATGGTGAGGTCAGATTTGTTCCAAGATGCTCCTTGAACCTGCAAGCTTACAAACTCATAAAAACTCAAGAAAACATGTTAGAAGATTAGTAAGAACCCATGAAGTGGGTCCCACTAGGTGTGCCAGAATGTGAGCTATGGAAATTAGTTATAAAAGGAGCATAATAAAAACTTAAAACACTCAATAACCAAAAGACCAATACTACATACATGATAAGACAATAAACAAAACTTGAAAAGCATATAAATCTTAAGGAGTGCAAACCTCCCAAAAGACTAATAAAGCTCCATTTGTTCTGTAGATTTTTCCATTGTTGTGGATGTATGCTCAACAGATTTTCTTTAAGCTTCAAGGTTGGATGGATTTGGCTCTTCAAAACTGCATTATAACTCTTCTTAAAAGATGGGATAATTTTTGAAGGGAAGGGGCTCCTTATATAGGAAAATGGAGAGAAAATGGACGGTTCAGAATGCAAACCTGAAGAGTGGCTTAGATGCATTTGAAGGGGAGCACATGGATTATGCTTCTTCAAATGCCTCACATTGTGACATGTGTCACAAGGAGAGAGGGTGTGAGTGGATGAGGAATGTGACCATTTAAGGAAATGTACAAGGGGATGGGAGAAGACTTTGACGATGGAGTGTGCAAGAAGGATGTAAGAAGCCTTAAAGGGATGTGTAAGAGCATTAAAAAGAATTTAAGATGGAATTAATGAGGCATGGATGGTAATTTATGAGAGGGCTTGAGAAGTTTGACTTTGGGATTGGGGTTGAATTCCTAATCCTTGGATTAGGAATGTGACAAGCTTAGGAGGAGATTAGGATTAGGGTTAGAGGTCAAGAGGAGTGATTAGGGAGATGGTGATGGGAGGAGAGAGAATGAGTGGAGGGGTTAATTAGCTAATTAGGATCAATTAGCTAATGAGGAAGGGTTATAATATGTAAAGGGGTTGGGTTGAGTTAGAACTCAGGGTTAGGTGGTTGGGACTGGTTAGGTTAGGGGTTAAATTGAATAAAGTTGAATATTCAATTCACAAGTGGAGGGAAAATAGATAATATGAATTAAGTTAAATGAATAAGTATATTCATTCAACTTAATAGAAGAATAGGGATAACATAAATCAATTAGGTAATGGGTAATTACTTAATCAATGATATTCTAGGAGGCACTAAATATGATTAACATGTTTTAATTAGATTAAGGTGTCTACAATAATATAACTTATATATAGTAATATTTGATTAAGTATTATATTTGATATTAATATAATTATATATTAATATATAATCTATTTATATGTTATGTAACATATCATATAACTTATATATTATATAATATAGTATATATTAATTAGTTATATTATCTCATATATTCTATTTCTTGCATTTATATTTTATTTCTTGTTTGACTCGTCTTATTATTTTAGGTTGTTTCCTCTTTTATTTTGTGTTTGTATTTATTCTTTTAGTAACACACACACACACACACACACACACACACACACACACACACCGTTATTTTTCCCTTTAAAGCAAAAAATAGGTAATAGGTTTAAGGGTTAAATATTTCACACATACAACCAAAATTCAATTTGATTTGAAGATATAATATTAGATGAAAATCAAATTTGTTTTTAGACATGAGATGAGAACCAAATTGAAATAGTAAGCCATGACTGAAAATTTGTTTGATAGAAACTATTCTTTACAATTATATATCAAAAAGTTGTTTATCAATCGATTTTGAAATCACATGAAAGCCAAATGGATCGCTTAGGTAGGGGTCCCATGAGGGTGGATTAAGCTCTATGGATTATGATAAAATTTGAAAGAAAAAAGAATAGAGGAGTAATAGTCATTTGTTTAATTATTTATTTAGTCATTTATTTAGTCTTCTGACCAATTGTTTAGTTGTGATTTGGTCATATGACCAAATTAGTCATTTATACTTGTGAATTGCAAAAAAATAGAAGTTAGTCAGTTGATTAGAATTTTTAGTCATGTGACTAAAATTTTTAGTCATGTAGTCACATATTTGCCAAATTCTACTAGTGGACATTATACTACCGCTATGACATACACAATTGTCCAGACTTAAGGAAGTCATTCTGATGGATGAAGTTTCCCCAAAAGATGCTTACTATCAATGATACATAACACGACTCTCTTTGATGAACAATTTCTTTGTACTCCACATCACAAGAATTTTTGAGTAGATGCATATCAGGCTGACCTGTTGGTTTAGGAGGACTCTATAAAACTACCCTGAAATTGGCAGTCTTCCCAACGAATGTCACTTATTTTGTCCCTCTTACCTATCAGAGAGATAATATGCACATCTCCCTGATATTTTATGTATCAAAGTAACAGGTGAGTTCAATGTGACTTTGTGATCTCTTTGCAAACAAATTTCTCTCTCCAACATGTTCTTTCATCGGGGAGAGATGTTCCATGTCCTCCTGATTATATATAACTACTTTTCCCATGTTGATTGATTCTTAGGACTTTCTCACCGTCGATACACAACTTGTTTCCCGTAAAGTGATTTTATATGGGTGATTTTTTTGATCGGAGAGACATCCATGTGAATTCTCTCCGATATAGATTATCTCTTTCTATAATTGTGTCCATTTTGATAGGCATAACCAGGCAAAAGACTGTATAATAGTGACTATATCATTGATTTTTTTTAAGGAGGTATAGGATAGTGGTAATATTATATTGATTTGGTAAAGATGAAACAAATCCTAGTTGTTTTTAGGTGCTAAAACATGGTATGATATTAAAAAAGTGACTTTTAAAATGTGATTTTCAATAATGCCTATTGAAAATGAAGTTTTATCATCTGGGTATTCAAATAAATTACATATTTGGAAAGTATACTTCAATTAATATAATTTCTATTGTTTATATTAGTGACTTTATTTTAGATTCAATCTCTAAGTGCTTCAAATATCTAGGTCAAACATGACAAATTTGAAAAAACATGAAAAATAGTTCCACTTTTTAGCCAAAAAGTGGAATCAACTTCTTGTTAGCACCCTATATCTTTGTCCCTCTATAAATATTTCTTCATATATCTTTCATTCAAAGACATATTCCCTAAATGGAACTTGATTATAATATTTTTGGTAGTGGGACTTGATTATGAACTTGATTTAAAGGTTTTGTTTCAGTTTGATTGATTTGATCCTTGTAAGTGGATGTGTAGTTAATTTGTAGAGCTATCACTTCTCAATTGAGAGTTTTGATAATGGAACTTTGATTATGAGGTTTCTTTTAGTTACGATAAAATTGATCCTTGTAAGTGGATGTGTAGTTGATTTAAAGTCGTTGTCCCTCTCTATATATATCTTCATATATCTTTCATTCAAAGACATATTCCCTGAAATGGAACTTAATTATAATCTTTTTGGTAGTGGGACTTGATTATGAACTTGATTTAAAGGTTTTGTTTCACTTATAATTGATTTGATCCTTGTAAGTAGATGTGTAGTTAATTTGTAGAGCTATCACTTCTCAATTGAGATTTTTTGATAATGGAACTTTGATTATGAGGTTTCTTTTAATTACGATAGAATAGATCCTTGTAAGTGGATGTGTAGTTGAGTTAAAGAGCTATCACTTGTTAGTTGAGATTTTTTAATAATGGAACTTGATTATGAACTTTTTGAAAATTGGACTTGATTATGAGCTTGATTTAAAGGCTTTATTTTAGTTTTTTAAGACATATTCCCTGAAATGGAACTTAATTATAATCTTTTTGGTAGTGGGACTTGATTATGAACTTGATTTAAAGGTTTTGTTTCAGTTATGATTGATTTGATCCTTATAAGTGGATGTGTAGTTAATTTGCAGAGCTATCACTTCTTAATTGAGAATTTTTGATAATTGAACTTTGATTATGAGGTTTCTTTTAATTACAATAGAATAGATCCTTGTAAGTGGATGTGTAGTTGAGTTAAAGAGCTATCACTTGTCAGTTGAGAATTTTTAATAATGGAACTTGATTATGAACTTTTTGAAAATTGGACTTGATTATGAGCTTGATTTAAAGGTTTTATTTTAGTTTTTTAGTTATGATTGATTGGATCCTTATAAGTGGATGTGTAGGTGGATGTGTAGTACTTGATTATGAACTTTTTGAAAATTGGACTTGATTATGAGCTTGATTTAAAGGTTTTATTTTAGTTTTTTAAGACATATTCCCTGAAATGGAACTTAATTATAATCTTTTTGGTAGTGGGACTTGATTATGAACTTGATTTAAAGGTTTTGTTTCAGTTATGATTGATTTGATCCTTGTAAGTGGATGTGTAGTTAATTTGCAGAGCTATCACTTCTCAATTGAGATTTTTTTATTGGAACTTTGATTATGAGGTTTCTTTTAATTATGATAGAATAGCTCCTTGTAAGTGGATGTGTAGTTGAGTTAAAGAGCTATCACTTGTCAGTTGAGACGTTTTAATAATGGAACTTGATTATGAACTTTTTGAAAATTGAACTTGATTATGAGCTTGATTTAAAGGTTTTATTTTAGTTTTTTAGTTATGATTGATTGGATCCTTATAAGTGGATGTGTAGTTGTTTTGAAGAGTTATCCCTTCTAAGTTGAATTTTTTTTATGATGAAACTTAATTTGAAGAGTTATCACTTCTTAGTTGAGAAATTTTTATGATAAAACTTGATTATGAGCTACTTTTTAAAAATTTGACTCGATTATGAGCTTGATTTAAAGGTTTTATTTTAGTTTTTTATTTATGATTGATTAGTTTTTTAAAACTTGATTACGAGCTACTTTTTGAAAAATTGACTTGATTATGAGCTTGATTTAAAGGTTTTATTTTAGTTTTTTAGTTATGATTGATTGGATCCTTATAAGTGGATGTGTAGTTGATGTGTAGTTGTTTTGAAGAGTTACCCCTTCTAAGTTGAAATTTTTTTATGATGAAACTTAATTTGAAGAGTTATCACTTCTCAATTGAGAAATTTTTATGATAAAACTTGATTATGAGCTATTTGGTAATTGGACTTGATTATAAACTTGATGTAAAGAAATTTTTATGATAAAACTTGATTATGCGCTATTTGATAATAAGACTTGATTATAAGCTTGATGTAAAGGTTTTTCTCCAGTTACAGTTGAGAAAGTTTTATGATAAAACTTGATTATGAACTATTTGGTAATAGAACTTGATTATAAGCTTGATGTAAAGGTTTTTCTCTAGTTACGATTGATTAATTGATCCTTGAAAGTAAATGTGTAGTTGATTTGAAGGGATACCACTTGTCAATTGAAACTCTTTTTGGATAAATAAAATCATGAAAATAATTTTCCAAATGTCATACAAATTGATGTCATTCACTACACAAAAATGTGAAGACAATTTTCCAAATGTCATACAAATTGACGTTATTTACTACACAAAAAATGTGTAGTTGATTTGAAGAGATATCAGGATATAAAACATCATTTGCCAAATGTCATACAGATTGACGCCATTTACTATACAGATTTCTACAAAAGGTAAATCAATAATGAAAGTTGATTTAAAGAGTTATCACATCTCAGTTGAATTTTTTTTATAATGGAGTTTAATTATTTTCTTTTTGGTAACAGGACTTGATTATGAGCTTGATTTAAAGGTTTTGTTTCAGTTATGATTGATTTAATTTGATCCTTGTAAATAGACGTGTAATTGATTTGAAGAGCTATCAATTCTTAGTTAAAACTCTTTTATTCAATAAAGATCATTTTCCATACGTCATAGAAATTGATGTAGTTGATTCGAAGAGTTGAAACTCTTTTATTCAATAAGATCATTTTCCATATGTCATAGACTCTTTTATTCAATAAAGATCATTTTCTATATGTCATAGAAATTAATGTAGTTGATTCGAAGAGTTGAAACTCTTTTATTCAATAAAGACCATTTTCTATATGTCATAGAAGTTGATGTAGTTAATTCGAAGAGCTATCACTTTTCAGTTGAAACTCTTTGAAATTGATGTAATTAATTCAAAGAGCTATCACTTCTCAGTTGAAACTCTTTTTTTTTAATAAAGAAGATAACACAAATTGACACCATTTACTACACATAAGATTTTTGTAAAAAAAAAAACATTTTTTTCCAATTTAAACTTTCACACCTCTTCAACATACTCATACCCATTGTCTATATGGACAATTTGGGCGCACATGCACATATATGGGCCCCCATTGCACATATATCAAATTAAAATTGTCCATACACACAAATATGCACATATATGGGCGCCCATTTCACATATATCAAATTAAAATTGTCCATACACAACTTAAAAGGAAAGTTTTAAATAAAAATAACTAAACCAACTAAACCGGCATGACATTTATAAGTTAAAAAAAAAAAAAAAAGGAAAAAAAAAAAAAACTAATATTGTCTTCATATAAGAAAAAGATAATAAAGAAAAACACCGAACAACATTTCATATAAGAAAAACTAAATTTCTATTTATTTAGAGGGAAAATGAGGATCAGATGGCCCCACTTCCATTTTCATGTACATAAAACCAGATCTCGTACGATACCCTGCTTTCATTCACTACTCAGATTCTCTCTGCCCTCCGCGGGGGGGCAGAATGAGGAAGTCATGCTCTCTGTTCCACCTCACTTCATGCGCTTCTTCCCTCGAGATGTTGTATGCATTCATCACTACCTCCTGTGGCATCGCCTTCAGCACCGAATTCCTTCCACTAAAGCTCGACCGGATTGGACTGCACATCAATCACAACCCTCAATATACTTTTCCTACTTATGTTCCAGAAGAAAAGCAGTAAAATTGAACTCACCTGTGGCATGTTGTGAAGGTAATCCAGTCGAATCCCTGGTCTCCAGCCCTCTTCATGACGGCATAAAATTGAGGGATGACCAGAAACTGCCCTTCCTGAACTCTTCCGTCGAACACCCGCCTTCCCCTGTTTTCCACAACCTGAATTCGGGCATTGCCTCTGGTGGCGTACAATATAGCATGGCATGCAACCCACGATGGCGCAAACATGGCTCCCTGCAAGATTGTTCGAGTTAAACATCAGAATTCGACTGTTTGAAACTTAGAAAACAACCCAATTAAGCATTTTTAACAGAAATGAGGAACTTTTGGCATACAGGGCGGAGAACGCCTCTCTCGGCGGCCAAGTTGAGGTGGGTGAGAGCGTGGAGTTTGAAGCGGTTGACTGTGTTGAGTCTCCCTCCTTCTCTCACGAAAATGTCGGCGTCGTCGGGGCGGTCGGCGTTGTGGCGCAGGCGCATGTTGCAGTAGAATTGATGAAGCCCACCTGGATTTGACCCCTCTCTCTCCTCTTCCTCTGACTCCTCTGCTATTGTGTTAAAAAACAGGGGTGCCCCTCTTCCTCCTGCTCCTGCTCGATGTGGCTCATTTACACGCACCATCAGCCCACTCTCTCGGTTGTTCTCCT
>MU226196.1:923059-934922 GCA_018584345.1 Thuja plicata
GACCATACTATCTCTAATGCATAGTCTAATATTAGATGTGTCCATATTCAGTGAATATGTCATCATTGTTGCCTCTTACATCTGTATTGCACATAGGTAAAGTTATTGTCACAACATGTTTATCACTTCTTTTCGTATCTATGATGGCATTGACTAATTCAATATGGACTGCAATTTATGTTATCATGCATCGCAATCTTGGTGATAGATCACTATTAATGGTTAATTTGTTTTAAAAAAAAGAGTGGATGCTTTGGTACTGTCTATACAGCCATCAGAATGCACCATCACATTTGATGGCTCTACAGACCATAAATCAAGGTATCTATATTTGAATAATGTAACTACCCATTCACCGTCTATCCAACTGGTGTTTACCATAGGTTGGCTTCTGAAACATAGAACTCCATATTATTATGAAAAATCCCAAAAGCCATGAGTTCATGTTATTTCTATTTTTTACCAGCATCACAGCAGTTTACTGGAGATTTTTTTAATGTTTAGATTTTTAAATGGTGTATGAAAATTGTGAGCCCCCCAATGCATATATAATTAAACTATCATAAGGTTAATATTTTAATTATAGAACACCTTTATAATTTAATTATATAAGTATTGGACAGTTCAAGTTTACATACACCTTTCAAAAATAGAAACATTGGTGAACATGCACTTAAATTGTTCAAAGATAGATACCTTGATTTATGGTCGACAAAGCCATTAGAGGAAAGTCCACGTTATCGTGACATCTCTTTGAAGCATTCTAGTCACGGGCTATATTTGTGCTTCTATTGTGTGTTACAAATCATATCTCCCTCTTTCATTAGACAACTAGTTGGATGTGGCATTCTTACCTTTCATTTTTAGTCCCCTGCTATCTTTGTTGTAGCTTATTACACTACTCTTTATGCAATAAGCTCTGTCTCTAGAGGTTGTGGATATGGACTCACTAGTGATGATCTAATTCAAACTTGGTGAACTAGAATTACATGTGCTATGATGTTTGTCCCTGCTCTCACTTCTGTACTTTCATCACCTGGCTCTGGATCTAGAAATGAAACCTTGTGAAAGAGAAACCTATGCCCTTGTTTATGGCTTTGATGCTACCCATGTGGTGTGCTCTACCTCTTATCATGGTGGCAAGGCTCAGTCTAAAAATCTTTACTATTTTCTGAAGCTATTGCCTAATCTTACCTGTTTATTGGCACATGATTTTTATTCAGATTTTGCAATACATAGGGCTTATGTGTTAATCTTTTCTTAAAAGAAGCGAAATAAAGATTGTGGATATAGCCTCTCCTGATCTAGATGAGAAAACAACTATGGTTCTAATACAATTCTACTGGTACAAATTTGTCAAATGGCAAGTGGAGTACACATTCTTCAACAGTAATAGAAGACTATTTTCTAACCTCTTATATGTTGTTCTTCCTCTAACAAAACTTTGGCCATGCATTGCACTTATCTTTTTAGATTTTGGTTTCAGAGGTTGTTGTTTAATGATCTCTATCAACCTGTCTATCTATATGGGGAGAACTTACAGAGCTCTGTCCTAAAAATTCAACAGGCATATTTGCATTTTTTCAAATAGTTCATGTGCTTTGTCTATGCTTCAACATTTTGCATACATATGTACCATATATATGTGTGAACCCCTCTCTCTATTTACAAACATTCACACATTTGCATCCTCAACTCCCGGGTGTAGAGACCTTAGGTAAGTAATTCTAGAAAAAAATAAAATTGTTGGTTATCATCTTCATTTTTTATACATTACTAATTATCTATTTGAAAATTTGAATGGCCACAACACCTTAGTGAACCCTCGTGCTAACAGTTTTGCAGTGTAAGAAGACCTTCAATTTCAAAAATGCATTTTTAAAGCTTCCTATTTTAACTGTTTGGCCACTGGTTTTTGTAATTTAAAATAAACTCAATCTAATTGCCAACCTATTGAATAAATCTAGTGTACTAATGCATTCATCAAGCTTAAGGCTTAGTCATAGAAAAACCGAGTGAGATCTGAATGTCATGGGGTCAATGCTAATGAAAATGGATCTGACCATGGTAACTGTTTTCTTACATCAGAGAATAACATAGCTAAAGTGTCACCTGCAATCTCTCTCTCTCTCTCTCTCTCTCTCTCTCTCTCTCTCTCTCTCTCTCTCTCTCTCTATATATATATATATATATATATATATATATATATATATATATATATATATTCACCATTCATGACAATGATAAATTAACTTTGAAAGTGCTTTCGTGTGGTAAATCAAATTGTTTATAAATTATGTATAAGCCAGATAAATCATTATAAATAGTTCATAAGGTGCAGTACTCATGAAACTTTCTGGAAAATAATAATACCGAACAAAGACTGTTAGCTTGAGCATTAGGGACCCCCCTGTGAAGTCCAAACATTGGTAATTGATGCAAGCTGATGGTTTGCTTCATAAAGGGTCAAATACCACACACGGTCTGAAACAATTGGGTACAATACTTTATAAATGTTTTTGCAAATTGGATGGCAACCAAGGGAGGTAAGTCGGGGGAAAATTCCATGGTTTATCCCAATAGAATTGGAGTCGTACTAGGATGCATGAATCCTTGGGATATCCTAATTAGTGCAAGTCTTGGAGGAATGATATTTCTATATGATGGTATGCTTTGTTAGTTTCAACCCACCATCATTCAACCCATGCCAACATTATCAGAAGTGTCACATGTTACATTCAATCTCTTGAAGATCAACTATAGAAGGAATGACTATAAATGAGGAATGTGTTATTAAAGGAAGGAATGAAAAATTTATCATTGTAGACAGTTATATTGAAGGATGATATGAGAAATTGAGAGCTATAATATTCAATTAGATATTGTGCTAAGCGTCTGTTATAATATTATAATAGTTCCAAAGCTTCCTTAGTTAATATATTGGAACCAAGGCTTCTAGAATGATTAAATGGAGATTTTTTGATGGAAGATCTGTATTATCTACATGGTACATCATAATGGTACCTGTTGCTTGTGACTTTTGGCATGCTACTTGGGGAGCATGTTGTTGCTCATTTTGAAGGAATTTGACCCTCTCAAGGCTTTGGATTATTTTCAAAGGTTCACTTTATTTATTGGAACTTCCCAATTAATAGCCTGTCAATGATTTCTACATCCACGACATCCCAAGATATGTCATTTATAAAACAAGATTAAGGCCCAATCCGATGCTCGTGTTGAGGGGATTCGACTTTCCTTAGGCCTTTTTTTTGAAGGACCAGTTTGTTTACTGGAGTTTCCTAATTGCTTGCCCCACGAGGATATTAGATATTTGGGTCATATACAAGCAATAATCCAACCTAAGTCACCCACGAGGATATTAGATATTTGGGTCATATACAAGCAATAATTCAACCTAAGTCACCCCAAGATTTGTCTTTTTTGAAACAAGATTAAAGCCCTTTGAACAAAACATCCATACATAAAACACAATTAAATGACTACTCAAGAATTTCAAAGTGATATTGAAAAGAAAAGAAAATTATTCAACCTAATTCTAATTTAAATTTAAATTAACTAACTTTAAATAAGATAAACCTAGAATACTCTCTGTATTCGTTTGAGAGTGGTGGGAGTTGGGATGCAAGATCTACCTAGAAGAGGAAGGGATGCTCTTCAATTCTTCAAAGATCTTCTCTAGAATGATATTAAATGAAATATTCCATTCGAAAGTTCTTCACACATTCCTCTGATATCTTCTCAAAGTGGGAAACCCAATTGAGAAAGAAATGTCATATTGCAAGGGGTGGAAACTTTGTTCTTCTTGCATTTGTTAGTCCTGTTGTTAACATATTTAAGTGGAATACACCAAGGAGTACCTCATGATGAATGCTTAATATAATGAATTGTCAAGATGTACTCTCAGAACTATTCGTTTCTATTTCTTGAGAACAGATGGTGATATAAATGTGCTTTGTAGATGATTGTATTGTTCATGATTCTGTCTTATGTTATATGTATATACCTGTTGCATTTGTTATTATTGTTGCACTAGGATAGTTATGTCTCATGGTAAAGAAATAGAAATGGATAGTTATGAGACTACACATATGATGATATTGTGAGACTACACATATGCTGATGGGTGATACCACAATAGTGGGTTACACTTTTTTGCCTAAACGGACATTGAAGTCTACATTTTGAGAAAAAATTTCACATACGGATGCATATTGTTGTTAAACTGTTTGAAATCGGAAGATGAAGTAAACTAGTCTTTTAGGATTTTCTGTCTAGATTCTAAATATATTTTTTTAATTGATTTTTATGGTTTTTTTTTCTCCCACTAAAACTGCTATGTTGTTGAAAATGTCATTTTCAAAAAGGTATAGTGACTTCGTACAACATAACTTTTTTTCTAAAATAGATATCAATGCACTTCTTTCAAATTTGGTTTTGTCACATCCATACAGAGGGCATGCAATTGGTTTGACGACATTATCATGATTATTGCATATTTTATGAACGTTTGAAGTAGAGTCAACCATAATTTTGCCATACCTTGACTGAGTAGCTGATAACTTGTTGTGTAATTATCGAAATTAAATTTTTTTTTTTTGATAGAAAGAAGACTCGAAGCCAGAGGGCACTGTTATTTTTCAAATATTTTTTCTATTTTCTACTATTTTTTATTGAACGTCAAACTTGGAAGTTTATATTCAATAAAAAGCCTACATCCGATGCACGTCAAAATACATCGACTTAATTAATTTAAAATTTGTCAAATCTATATTCGTTAGAAAGATCGTTCAGAGTACTTGTGTGATGCAAAAGGAGGTGTCCCTATTCTTCCATTTGAGCCCCACGCTTGAGCCCTGAAGCCATGAAAACTGCATATTTTTTTTAGCCTTTGCAGATGGCCTCAATTTTGGGGGTTTCAATTGAAACTACTTTCTATCGAAAGTAGTTTCTTAATTTAACATGCATATGGGTTAAAACCAGAGCAAAATTTTGACTAGTTAGTTTCGATCGAAACTAAGAAAAAAAGGTAGTTTCGATCGAAAATAAGAATGTTTTGATCGAAAAAACTCAGGTACTTTCTATCGAAAGTACTTGACTAAATCCTCCCCCACACGGATTTCATGAGGAATTCCTTCCTCCGAAAAAGTGTAACCCACTATTGTGGGATCACCCTAATATTAAAAATGTTTGAAATTAGTTCTGGATTCGATTGTGTAGATATTTTTTGCATCATCATTTCTGATCACACTCTGTGATCCTTCATTAGGATGAAAGAGAAAAAGGATTGAAAGAGAAGTCAATCATTTTTCTCTCTTTCATCCTGATGATGGATCACAAAGTGTGATCCGAAACGTTGATGCAAAAATTATGTACACAATCAAATGCAATGAACTATCTGATAAGAAAATCTAAAGTACACAAACATATGAGTCTCCATATATGTTGATAAAAAAATGAGCTATTTGATGATTGTTCACTATTCATGTTTGTAAAAAATCAATATTGATGTGGTAAATCAAGTTGCTTATAAATTATGTATAAGCCATATAACTCATTATAAATAGTTCATAAGGTGCAGTACTCATGAAACTGTCTGGAAAATAATAATACCGAACAAGGACTGTTAGATTGAGCATTACGGACCCCCCTATGAAGTCCAAGCATTGGTAATTGATGCAAGCTAATGGTTTTCTTCATAAAGGGTCAAATACCACACACACTCTGAAACAATTGGGTACAATACATAAAGGTTTTTGCAAATTGGATGGAAACCAAGGGAAGTAAGTCGGAGGAAAATTCCATGGTTTAGCCCAGTAGAATTGGAGTCGTACTAGGATGCATGACTCCTTGGGATATCCTGATCAGTGCAAGTCCTAGAGGAATGATATTTCTATATGATGGTATGATTTGTTAGTTTCAACCCACCATCATTCAACCCATGCCAACATTAACAGAAGTGTCACATGTTACATTCAATCTCTTGAAGATCAACTATAGAAGGAATGATTATAAATGAGGAATATGTTATTAAAGGAAGGAATGACAAATTTATCATTGCAGATAGTTATATTGAAGGATGATATGGGAAATTGAGAGCTATAATATTCAATTAGAGATTGTGCTAAGTGTTTGTTATAATATTATAACAGTTCCAAAGCTTCCTTAGCTAATATATTGGAACCAAGGCTTCTAGAATGATTGTATGGAGATTTTTTGATGGAATATCTGTATTATCTACACAGTACATCATAATGGTACCTGTTGCTTGTGACTTTTGGAATGCTACTTGGGGAGCATGTTGTTGCTCATTTTGAAGGAATTTGACTCTCTCAAGGCTTGGGATTGTTTTCAAAGGTTCACTTTATTTATTGGAATTTCCCAATTAACATCCTGTTAATGATTTCTACATCCACGACATCCCAAGATATGTCATTTCAAAAACAAGATTAAGGCCCAATCTGATGCTCGTGTTGAGGGGATTTGACTTTCCTTAGGCCTTTTTTTTGAAGGATCAATTTGTTTACTAGAGTTTCCTAATTGCTTGCCCCACAATGATATTAGATATTTGGGTCATATACAAGCAATAATCCAACCTAAGTCACCCACAAGGATATTAGATATTTGGGTCACATACAAGCAATGATTCAACCTAAGTCACCCCAAGATTTGTATTTTTTGAAACCAGATTAAAGCCCTCTGAATAAAACATCCATACATAAAACACAATTAAATGACTATTTAAGAATTTCAAAATGATATTGAAAAGAAAAGAAAATTATTCAACCTAATTCTAATCTAAATTTAAATTAACTAACTTTAAATAAGATAAACCTAGAATACTATATATATTCGTTTGAGAGTGGTGGGAGTTGGGATGCAAGATCTACCTAGAAGAGGAAGGGATGATCTTCAATTCTTCAAAGATCTTCTCTAGAATGATATTAAATGAAATCTTCCATTCAAAATTTCTTCACACATTCCTCTTATATCTTCTCAAAGAGGGAAACCCGATTGAGAAAGAAATGTCATATTGCAAGGGGTGGAAACTTTGTTCTTCTTGCATTTTTTAGTTCTATTGTTAAAATATTTAAGTGGAATACACCAAGGAGTACCACATGATGAATGCTTAATATAATGCATTGTCAAGGTGTACTCTCAGAATTGTCCATTTCTAGTTCTTGAGAACAAATGGTGATATAAATGTATTTTGGTAGAAGATTATATTGTTCATGATTCTGTCTCATATTATATGTATATACCTGTTGCATTTGTTATTATTGTTGCACTAGGATAGTTATGTCTCATGGTAAAGAAATAGAAATGGATAGTTCTGAGACTACACATATGATGATATTATGAGACTACACATATGTTGATATTAAAAATGTTTGAAATAGCTTCTGGATTTGATTGTGTAGATATTTTTTGCATCATCGTTTCTGATCACACTCTGTGATTCTTCATCAGGATGAAAGAGCAAAAGGATTGAAAGAGAACTCAATCATTTTTCTCTCTTTCATCCTGATGATGGATCACAGAGTGTGATCCGAAACATTGATGCAAAAATTATGTACACAATCGAATGCAATGAACTATCTGATAATAAAATCTAAAGTACACAAATGTATGAGTCTCCACATATGTTGATAAGAAAATGAGCTATCTGATGATTGTTTACTATTCATTTTTGTAAACAATCAATACTTCTGATGGTATTCCTTGGTGTATTCCATTTAAAAATAAACTAGTTTTAGTTTTTCTATCATGTTTAGTTTGTATATTCAGGTTTGACCATCTAACAATACAGACAGAAATGGGAAGAATGTGCATGATATGAGATGGTTTGTCACCGAGTCTGGGGCATAAGGGCCTAGAGCGTGGATTTCTTATTGGTGCAGGAGCACACCTAGGCTAACCTCCAAGTTGTTTTCATTTTGGCTTGTACTTGACATTGGCCAAGTCAAGATAGGTTAGTTTGTGTTTAGACCTTAGTAGGTCATTGCAATATGGGCTAAGTGAGTTAGTCATTAGGACTAAGGTCACAACAATAGCCATTGTTAGTAGTTTTTTAATTTTTTAGGCTTAATTGCTAAATGTGGGATTTGAGTCATGAATGTGTCCTAAACTCTTAAATGTGGACATAGAGATACTTTGAGGCCTTTAATGATCTTGGATCCTCGAATTGAAGAGGTTAGAGGTCCTAAAATGTAGGGAGAAAGCATAATAGAGAAGATGCCAAAAGTTTCTAAATTGTTGTCATGACAACATTTGCAATAATTGCAAATGTTGCATGCAAGATTGGTTACATTGAATTCTCCTTGAAATTAGGAGTGGGGAATCAACCAACAAGGCCTAGAATGAAGGAAGAAGGAATCTAATGGAGAAAAAGACTCGAATCAAGTAGTTAGTCTTTCATTTTAACAATTGTGAAGTTGAATAGAGCTTTGCAATTCTGGGTTTTTGAGAATCCTGAGCATTTCTTTGTGACAGCCACATTTTATAGATTCAGAGCTTGAATCTAATGGTTTTTTTGCGTGCATAGGATAGTTAGAGGAATTTTTCATTTAGTGAGTTAGTTGATTGGAGGTAGTATACAGTCGTAGTTAAATTGTTTTGTAACTAGAGAGTTCACTGGTCCTGTCCTAACCAGACAGTAAAGTCATGACTCCCCCATGAAATCTAACCATGGGAAACACCTAAGGGTAAATGGAAATGTTAGGGGAGTCAGTGGTGTACATATGTGTAGAGTTAGGAGTCTTAGAGAGTCGAGATGCTATTTTTAGATCCAAGCCCTAGGCGAGCATGCACTGTCCGGTTAGTGGTTTGGAAGTGAAACAGTGAGAATTCATGTGCAGGGAAAGAAAGAACTGTACAGTCCAAGTACATTTCTAGTTAGGGTTTAGTGTTACCTTGAAATGCTAGGAGGTTTGAGTCCATACCAATCAGTGAAGTCAAGTTTTGAGCAAGTTTTGCATAGTGTTGCAGACTATCCTAGAATTTAGGCCTATTAGCCCTATTGGTCCTAGTTTCTAGGAACCCCATGTATGGATGACTTAGGGGTTTAAGACTTACAAAATCCTTTGTATAAGGATAAAGGGTATGGTCATAGAATTTGAACTACTTTGGAACAATTTTGAAAGAAGTGAGAAAAACACACTGTCAAGGGCTACAAGGAAATAAACCAAATTAGGCCTTCTAGAGACAAGAACTTGGACTCGATTGAAAATGGGTATGAGATCCCTCAAGATGGATTCAATTGTGATAAAATGCAATGTCTACATGGTGATGGACACCCCTACAAGTGATTCATGAGTATTAAAGTGTAATTTGGCACTTAGACACTTCTAAGTGTAAGTAGGAGAAGTGAAGAAGTGAAGTAACTACTAGGGTGTTAGTGTTTCAAAGGTGAAGCACAAAGTGGAGACTCTCAAAGAAGATTAGGATTAGGAATTAGTTAATAATCTAAGCCTAATAAGGACCTAGAGGAGATTAGGATCCTTGAAGAAGATAAAGAAGATCTTCTTAGGAGATTGTGCAAGCAAGCCATTTGGAACACTTACATCATTTTGGTATCAGAGCTTGATTAAAGATCAAGCTTGTGGTGGATGTTTCAGCCTACTAAATCAGTGGGAGAGAATACACCTAGAAGTTTAGAGAAAGGTAAAACCATGGTGACTAACACTGAGTTAGCCAAAAAGGTAGAAGATCAAGAACAAGACAACAAGTTGTTAAGAGAAAGGTTGTCTCAAATAGAGAAACTCTTGGGAGAAGTCCAAGACAAAGCTGAGAAGATGAAAGATAAGATAGACCAGAAAGAAGAAGAAGAAGAAAGAAAGAAAGGAGTGGATCTAGAAGATGAAGCTCCAACCCCTGACCCTGTCAGTGACCAAGAACCCTTCTTAAAGGCATTGAAGGCTTTAAGTGGTAAATCTTTGGAGGGTGTGCCACTATTTAGTGGACAAATGGATCTAGATTCAGTTGTGGATTGGATAGACAACATAGAGAACCATTTTGAATGTGATGGTATCACAAAGGCCTAGAAAGTAAATGTGGCCAAGTCAAGATTGAGAGGTTCAGCTCTCACATGGTGGAAGTTTGTTCAAACTGAAAGAGAGAAAGAAGGAAAGAGGCCTATAGCCACATGGAAGGGCATGGTGACTAAGATGAAGGAGACCTATTTGCCTAATGATTATGAAGTGCAGCTACATAGGAGGAGACATAATCTCAAACAAAAAGACTTGGATGTCCAAGACTACACCAAAGAGTTCCAAAAATTGTGCTTAAGGTCACAAGTGGTTGAAGATGAAAGCATCAAGCTAGCTAGGTATTTGAATGGAATCAAATGGTCTATTCAAGAAGACATGAGTCTTGTGAACTTCAAAACCATCCACCAATGCTATAAAATTGCCTTGAAGATAGAGGATAAAATAAAAAGAAAGCAAGAACAAAGTTTGAAAGGAAGAGGTAGAGGAAGAGATAGTAGGGGATCAAGAGGTGGCTATGGTGGAAGAAGTTTAGAATCAAGGACACAAGGAGAAGTCAAATACAATGAGCAGAAAGAAGCAAGTTCTAGTAGAGGAGGAAGAGGAAGGAACTCAAATTTCAGAGGAAGAAGTGGTGGACAAGGAAGAGGCAATTACTTTGCCAATATGAAATTTTACCATTGTAACCAAATGGGATACCCTACCTATAGGTGTCCAGAGAAGGGTAGTACTTCTAAAGGAGGTAACAAGAGGACTAATCTAGTCCAAGAAGACACACATGTAGCTAATAAACACCTTGAGGTGCCATTAAATTCAGAGGAAGGGGAGAACCTCATGATGAGGAGAACAATGATCAAGGAGCCAATTAAGAAGGAACCAAGCCAAAGGAGGTCCTTGTTTAGGATCAAGTGTAAGGTGATGGGAAAAGTATGTAGAGTCATTGTAGAATTAGGTTCTACTAACAACATTTTGTCAGAGGAAGTAGTCAGCAAGCTAGGCATGACAAGGATACCTCATACCCATCCTACAAGGTCACATGGCTCAATAAGGGACAACATGTCTTAGTGAATGAGAAAGCATGGGTGGATTTCTATATAGGGAGATATAAGGACAAGGTACTATGTGATGTACTACCCATGGATGCATGTCACTTGCTCCTAGGCAGGCCATGGCAATTTGACCACCAAGCTATCCATGATGGAGTGAAGAACTCCTATACTTTCAAGAAGGATAAAATGACTTTCAAAATACATTCATTATTAGAAGATATAGAGGTGAAGACAATAGGTCCTAATTTACTAATGGTGAGTGAGAAAGAGTTCTTAGAAGCCATAGAGGAAGGAGAAGGAGTTGGCTTTGCACTAATGTTGAAGCCTAAGGAAGTGGAAGACAAAACGGTGAAGAGGACAGAGCTGCCACAAGAGATACAAGAAATCTTGCAGAAGTATGAAGGTATTGTAAGTGATGGAAAACCATAACCCTTACCCCCTATAAGACCCATAAGCCATAGGATTGACCTTATTCCTGGAGCTACCCTACCCAGTAAGGCAGCCTACAAAATGACCCCTCAACATAATGAGGAAATAGCTAGGCAAATTCAAGAGTTACTAGAACAAGGTCTTATAAGGAAGAGTATTAGTCCTTGTACTATAACCACAGTCCTAGCCCCTAAGAAAGGAGGTACTTGGAGATTATGTACTGACTCCAGAGCCATAAATAGGATCACTATTAAATATAGGTTCCCTATCCCTAGGATAGAAGACTTGATGGATTGTCTAGGAGGTGCAAGGTACTTCACAAAGATAGATTTAAAAAGTGGATATCATCAGATAAGGGTGAATGAAGGAGATGAGTGGAAG
>MU226196.1:946070-959031 GCA_018584345.1 Thuja plicata
AACCAATCCTTACAATACCATTCTACATTCCTAATTTTATTTGGTATATAGTCTCGATGTCATAGAACTTTACAATCACCCTGTCTGTTACCATATCATTCATGTAGATCTTGAACATCAAATTAGAGATCCTGGACATCAATTAAACTTGATTCTAAGTGCAAAGAAAAACAAAATATGATGTATTTGTCATTTGTGAAAGATAGAATATGATATTTCATATAAATTTAAAATATAATCTAATAATTATTAGAAAGGAGATCAACATATATTTTTATGAGCATAAGCATGAAAAAATAGTTGTCTAAAAGAAAAGTAGACGTGCTACTACACTTAGTAATAAAAACTAATTCAAGCAACAAGTGAGCTATCGCGAACTAGTTTTCTCCACGAATAGTTTCACCCTTAAAAAAGTCATTTACACCCAATAATTTAGAGGATAGTTGAAGCTCATAAAATGTTAGCTAATTAAGAAAGAAAAGGAAATATAGTAGCCAAAAAGTTCTTTAGATGTTAATGTATTTTTACTTTGTCTATGACTGTGTAGTTGCGTATTTTCTAGAAAATAAAGCAATCAATGATCTTAAATTAGAAAAATTAAAAAAAAAAACAATTAAAAAAACTCAAAATAAAAAAAATAAAAAAATGGACAAAATAAATCACAACATTAAATTAAACATTATTAAAAAATTAAAAAAAATTATAAAGTCTTTGTCAAATTCCAATTCCAATTCAAAATGTAGAACCAAACATAGAACATGGAGTGTCTAATTCCAATTCCAATTCAAAATTGTTGAACCAAACATGGAAGTTGGAATTTGTCAGTTCTAATTCCGATTTTGAAATTTGCAACCAAACGCAGAAGATGGATTGACTAATCCATCTTCTGGGTCAACCAAACGGTCCAAATTATAACCGAAAGATGCAAAACCGGAATTTGAAAACCCGATTTTGAGATAATAAGGTTTTGAGTCAAATTCCAATTCCCCAACCAAACAGGGCCTAAGGGAGTGGATTGCAACTTGCTCTCAAATCAATAAGGAGTTTTTATAAAAAATACATAATAATCATTTAATCTTTCAATTTTATTTCTATTTTTTATATTTAAAGCAGTAAAATTAGGGTGTTGTTTTTTTAATACAACAATCTAGCGGGTGTCATCAGTAGATTAACATTTACAACACACTAACAACACATTATCAGGATATCAAAAACAACCAAACAAAATTAAAAATGAATTTACCTTTGTTATCAATAGATTATATGAATATTTATTTTGCATGGATTAAAAGATTACTAAGAATTAGTGCCTAATACAAAAATTGTTTTGAAGTTGGATCAAATAGGGATCCATTCGCATATGTAGGTACCTCTTTCATCAAAGCTTCTCATCTTATATTATCAAACTTCTTATTGCTACAAGCGTATGGAGGGAGTGAGATACTACTTTCTCTCTAAGCAATGAGGCATCACACTAGGAAATAAAAACCATTCAATCTTCCAATGCTGGATTTGTTATTAACGTTGTATGGAAAGTCACCTTGCATGGATTAAATTCTTACCAAGAAATAGTGTCTGATATAAAAAATGTCTTGAAATTGGGCCAAAGAAGGATTTCATAACATATGTTGGTACCTCTTTCATTTAAGCTTCATATCTAAGGTCACCACAATAATAATAGAGTAGCCGCCAAGTGACATCATATTTTGCTGAGGGAGTTCAAAAATCATCATTTAAGTCAATAGTTGGTTAATGTGCACATGTTCAAAGTCCTTTTGTAAGTTGTCAATATTTATGTTTCAAGAGGTTAGATTTCATTTACAAGGATGTAGAAGCCAATATGAATGGATAACACTTTGAAGATGGAAGTTGAACCTCAATTAGTGTAAGAAAACACAAAATTAATTGATCACTCCCTTCCGAAAAAGAAAGTGTAAACTTATTGTTATTTAATTATATCACAACCACATAATATTTTAGAAATATTTTAGGCACCTTGACAATCTTTAAAATTTATAGGCTCTCCTCTATAGCAAACATGTCTTACATGCAACACTTGATGTTACCATACATATTATTGCACATTGTTTGTGTGTCACTATGCATGAATTCACATTGCTTTATACACAAAGTTGGTAACATTAGAAAATTTGTATATTTATACTTCTTTAGCCATGGAAGGGAATGTCATTCATCAGGAATCTCAACTAACAGATTTAGCCACAAAATGAATGCTAGTCACCAAAAATTTTAATTAATAGGTAGATAAAAGGTTGATAGTTGAATATGAGCCAATAAAAATTATTCTCTTCTATAATTGTAATGTAATATATTTTATTCATTTATCTATTCACACAGCTTGTAGTAAGACATTTATAATTTTTTATTATATGAGTAGGGAAAGAGCCCTGATCCCTTCACAAAAGAAGTAATTTAGAGAAAAAAACCCAAGAAACAACATCTATCCAAGGAACAACTAGAAGAAAAAACCACTACTAAGCCCTAGCCTTTCTTTCCCTTATACAATCAAAACATATAAGTTCCACAATAATTATTCTCATTGATAACCATAACCAAAAAATACTTACTACTACTAGCAGTAACCATATATAAAAAAAATCATGAGAGACACACACGCTTTAGAGTTTTTGGTAGAATAGCTATCTGTTAGAGTACTATATCATTAAACCTATTAACTATAACCATTAAGGGGCACATAGGCCTTAGAGGATTTAACATAGCGGTAGTCCAACAAAATATTAAGATAAACCATAAGGCATAAAAGCCAGGAAAATTAAAGAAATTAAAGAAACCAAAGCAAAACATATACTTTTTGGGTCTAGACATGACCCTCTAGTTCTTGGCTAGAAAATTTGTAGGTTTTCTTTCCAATCACCTTGATTAGAATCATGACTTTAGTCTTTCTCCAAATCTTCCTTTGCTTTACCTATAATCTTCTAAAGCTTCTTCTTAATCTTATTCTATCCAAAAACCATTCCTTGAGAAACTTTGTGCATGATACCATTCGTAATAATTGAGAGGGTATTAACCACATTTCCCACCTAATTTTACTAGCTTTGAATTTCTTCACATGATTTTCCAAGTCCCTTCACCTGACCTACATATCTGCCACTAGTGTTTTGGGTTAATAATTAAATCATGGTTAGTAGCCATCTCCTGGGGGTCATGGGTAGTCTCTTGAAGATCCCTACCAATCTTATTTTTGGTTTCTAATCTTTTCACAATAATATCCATGTCCTTGTCCATAGGGTTTTCCCCAATGTCTTGAGTAGATCAACATTAAGAACATTATCCCCACTAAAATCTTAGGTCTCATCTTGAACACTATAATCCTCATAAGATGAATCTTCATTAGAATTATCAACTTCGGGAAAAACATCTTCTAGGAGGGAATTTCTACATTTTTTTTCCATTTTTAGAAACTCCCTTGTCCTTATACATATATAGTTAAACATTTGTAGGAAAACTAATTTATCATGCTTGTGCCCCTTTTCATTCATAGGAATTATCATCGTCTATTATACTATTATATAACAAGGTTTATTATATTTATTATATTTAAAGTAGAAAAATGAGGGTGTTGTCCCTTTTGTACAAAAGCCCAGGGGGTGAAAGTCAATAGATTAACAATTGCAACACATTAACAACACACTAACTCAACATAAAAAATAGTTAGAATAACTTCAAAATAGTTAAGAGGAACCAGAGTCTTCGACCATATTAACCATTACTACTATTGACATCATTAGCAATACTAAACCATCTAATACTATAAATATCAACTATACTAAGAAGAATAGTATTAAAATTCCTTAAACAGGGTCACTTAGGGCCATAACATAGTAAACTACCAGTATAATACTTAATAGTTTCAATGATAAAGAAAAAAATTAAAACAAGGCCACATGGGCCACTATCAATTATAGAGAGAAAAAGAAAAAGGGGTTAGATCACCAAGCATCCTTTCACTTGCATGGCTTGGTAAGAACCCTCATCACCAAGTCCTCTATAAGGTACTTATAAAGTTCCTTTTAATTTCCTACTTTCTCATTCTTTGTGCCGAGCATGTTATTCTGTAGCAAGCATAAGGTGGAGCCGAGCTATGCATATTTTTTAGAGAAATGAACGAGATATATTGAAGCTTCATGTCCATATTGGAAATTTTATTCTTAATTATGTCCATCTCCTCCCAAGTAGCGTCACATTTACCACATTCCCCTCCTATAGGAGTCTTTCCCTTATCTGTAGTGGGTGACAAATCCTTTTCCTCAAGAGCCAGATTTTGGGTAAGATCAAGGGATTCAATTTTAAGACTCCCTAAAACATGGGAGGAATTGCTAGCCATGACAACGAAATCCTCTCTCTCAAAATTATTTTCCTCTTTACCATATTCTTACTCCCCCCATCACCAAAGTCCAACTCTTCTTTCAAACTTTTCTCTTTTTTAACAGGCTTGGTCACAAGTCTAGTAGACTGATGGGGGATACTAGTTTCCTCAGTTGCTTCTATATCATAATCAATCTCCTATATATTGAATTTAGCCTTTTTAGGGGCATTAGTCTTTAGTTTTAAAGGAAGGTCATTTATTTTCTTTTCCTTTGGCTTATATTCATTCATAATATTTGGGGGGGGGTATCCAAGGAACCCTATTTGTCTTTCAGGGTAGGGTTTTTAATGCATTTTTTCTTGCTAGGGCTGGGAGTATCTATTATGCTAGTATATGAGGGGTAGAAGAAGAAGGTTCCACATAGAAAATAATTTTTTGTGGGGGACAAAGGGAAAGATGGAAGTAGTAGGTCGTGAACATAAGGCCTTGGTGAAGGATAGTTAACTTCTTTCCTTGGTTTTTGGACTCCTCAACTTGCTTAACAATGTTTTCCAAGGAATGGAGAAGAAAGAACAAGAATGAAATAGCATTATGGTTTCTAAAGTGATTTAAAAAGGCACATGATAAAATTAATAAACTTTGGATCTCCCCTCAAGAGAAAAATATCTCATAACCATCATACACACCTAGTTCCAAGGCTTGATAAGTTTCTCACAGTCATAGCCACCACGCAGCTTAACAAAATGTTCACTATCTTAGAATAAGTAGTCAAATCTCTCAACATCTGAAACCCTGCTAGTTTTCTTCCATTTATCCCCATCATCAAGAGGCCAGTAAATTTGGCTATAACCTCCTTGTTAACCTCAAAAGAAATGCCACCCATCAACAACACTGGCTATGGGGAAGGAAATGTGGACCCAACCCCATCGTCTCTTGCATCATCCAAACATGCCATACAACAGAGAAATCAAATCAGTCATATCAGATAAAATCAACTCGACCGTTACAACTATGCTGAAATAAATACACTACCAACCTCTGAACCACACTTATATGGAATTTGCAACAATGAAAAAGGGCATTGCATTTTGTCTGTTATAAATAAATAAATGATGCTAGTTTTTTATGCATTGGAGATTAACCTAAAATTTAAATATTATTATTAATTTGGTGGGTGTGTTTGTTTTTAATGTTATAAATTAATTATTTGATATATTTGTAATTCTAATTAATAATAATTTGAAAAATAAAAAATTTAAACTAATCTTTAAGAGTGAAGGCAAGTGAAAATAAATAAAGTTCAAAGTATGTGCTAATTTTTAATAGAAATGATATCCTTTATACACTTGTCATTGTATAAGAAATAAATCAGTAAAAAAATCTGAAATAATATATAATTAACACTTATATCAATTTTTTTAAATCAATAAACGGTTGAAGCCAAAGATTTTTATTCATTATTTATAAAAGGAAATCACAATTGCTTCATTCGTTGTGAGCATCAGTAGGAAAGAATTGAGCTAAGAAAACCTCTGGTCTTTCCCAAGACTATAAGTCCATATCATAGATTACACAATCCTGGTTGGTTTCCTTTCTTAGGCATTACAAATTTGAGACCCCCATTCCTTGTGAGCCTATGTTTTTACATCAGAGATAAAATTGAATCATTTGTTACAAGATATTATCTTTCTAGAGATCCTATCTTAGTATTACATATCTAAAGAAGAATTAAGGAGAAGAGAAATTTCATTTAGTTAACACTTTCTTCCTTTCATTCCTTTCCTTTATCTTTGAGGTGAGCCCTCATTGTTGAAGCTCAAACCATACTATTACCTGCAACCAAATTTGATTTCTCGGCAAAGATCTTTGTTAGTCGATCAAACAAAAAAAAATTACCTCTCTTATTTTTAACACCCCATTTTTGGGTAGGATATTTGTATATAAACCAGTCAGATTGTTGAGATCTATATAAGGGACTCAGTATAGTTATACTATGATGTAGGAGAATCCTTGGTTTGTTGGAAATCTTGCATCATTCTGTGAGTTTGGGTTACAGTTAGTAGTTTCTATGTTTCTAGTTGTGGTTGGTCCAGTTAGATATTTATCTGTTGCGCTTGTACTGGCATGTTATTGATGGTATTTTGGATGTTTTTCTTTGATCACTCCTTATTTGGTATTATCTTGTTCGAGAACTGGAGGATTCTGTGATAGGGAAATATGTTTTTTCCTGTTCTTCTGATTGGGTTGACAGGTTGGTGTGTGGTCAAGTTTCTATGTGAGTTAGGAGTTTCTCTCATGGGTTCTTGTTTAGGAGTGTTCTTGGAACATTATCCTATGATCACATCTCTTGGGGTTGATCACATGTTGAGATTTCTTTCTCTTTCTGGTCGTGGGTAACATGTTCATGACTAGTGTGGACTTACCTAGAGATTTGTTTTGCAATTGTGATTATGGCGTTCTTAGTCGTTGCAATCTTAGCGTGTGGATGATGGTTCCTTGATGGATTTTTCTATGTGATTAGTTCTTCTTATGTTATGTTTGTATAGGGTTGGACCTATATTTGCAAAACATTTTCCTACTTTGTGAAATGTTATATCTGGAGCCGACATGTGGTCATGATTTTGTATAGATGTAGGGCTTGGTTTCATGTTAGAGAGTTAGTGAGGGAAGGGTAGAAGGTATAGCAATGAATTATTGACCTAAATATTGCAGAGATCTTTGGGAATGATCTTAGAATTGCTTTCTTTGTAAGTGGTTAAAACTGGGAAGGCCTTACATCCCAATATGTATGGTTAAATTATGATCAATAAAACATTTATTGTAGCTTATTGTGTCAAGTTCTTTGGTTTTTTTGTTGTGTTTACTGTTGATGTGAGGTTGGAAATATCCTTTGGAGATTCTCTCACCTTTGCATTGCATCAGATGGTATCAGAGTGAATTCAGAGTAAGGTTTGATGCTGGTGGTGTTTGCAAATTCATGTTCCTGTGCTTGTGATTCTTTGGAGAAGTTTTTTGTGAGGTGGTAGAGTGAAGATCTAACTTGCATCAACTTAAGTACTGTACAAGGTAGTCAAAACTTGAATTAGTTTCACTTAATCTTTTGAAGATGTCTCCTAGAAGACTAAACCCTATGATGATTGATTAGATGAAATAGGATATGCGAGGTGAGATCCGTAATGAAATAAATGTATTGAGGAATTAAGTCATAGATGGTATCAGAAATGCTATTGTTGGATTACAAAGAGGTCGTAGAACAGAAGATGCTTATGAGGAAGCTACTCATGAATTTAGATCAGTAGAGATTGCTAGATCTTCCAATGAAAATGGATTTGATAGGTTGATGAGAACTATGGCTAGACTGGATATTGGTCATAGAATGGAAGTATCTAATTTCTCAAGTACAATCTTGAAGACCTGATTGATTGGATAGGAGAGATATAAGAATACTTTCAGCTTGAAGAAATTTGTGATCCTTTTATGGTTAGATTGGCACAAACTAAGTTGAAAGGACATGATACTCCTTGGTGGAAGGAGTTGCAAAAGAATAGAGAAGATAAAGGAGAATTGAAGATTACTAGATGGAAGCTAATGGTTACTAAATTGAAAGCTAAGTTCATACCTGAGGATTGTGAATTGGAATTGTTTAAGAAGTTGGAGAATTTGAAGAAAAAAGATCTTAGTGTGAAGGATTATACTGAGGATTTTTAAAATTTGACCATTAGATCTAGACATGGAGAGTTGACAAAAGAGAAGGTTTCTAGATATGTTAATGGTCTAAGATATAACATACAAGATGAGTTGAGTATGGTGAAGATTGGTATAGTTGAATATGCTTATCAGTATGCTTTGAAGGCTGAAGATAAGTTGAAGAAGAAAAATCAAGGTAACTCTAGAGGAAAATATAAATAGGTGAAGGAGAAAGATATGTTAGTAATAACTGAGAGGGGGGGTGGGGGGGGTGAATCAGTGGTCTCAAAAATTTATCCAATTTAATCCACCAATAAATACTTCTCCAATTATTAAGTCCCTATAAGATGCATTCCTTTGAAATACTTGAAACAAATAAATGTCTATTGGTTTACCTTGTCTGTCCTTATTCTCCTTGATAACCGATAAGTAGTAAAATGTATTTACCGATACTTAGTAAATATGCAGAGTATACCAGTCAATCCATAAATTCATATGTAGAATGTAAAAAAATAAAGTAATGAGCCATACACATATAACACAAGGATTTTAATGTGGAAACCCTGTTAAGCGAAAAACCACTGGGATCGGTACCCCAATTTTTCACTCTTCTGAAGTGAGCCTTGTTAGGAGCCAACCCTGTTAAAGGTTACAAATACATGGTTAAGTGCAACCTTGTTAGAGGATTTTTATACATAGGTTTTCACTTAGTATCTGGCATCTACACTACCATCCTTGAATCAGTCTCATGACTGCCAATAAGCTTTATGCAAATCTTACTACCATCCTTGAATCAACCTCCTTCTTAGACTGTCAATAGGCTTTAGGTAAGACCGGTGCTACTATCATGAGTCAACCTTTTGGTAATCTATTAGGATATACCTTAATTACAAAAGACTGTTAAGTCCTGCTCTATTAAGAGACTTAATGCTTCAATGGTTAAACTGAAACAAAATGACATGTTTCTAATGCAACTGAATTGCAGATTTTTAGATCTATTTACTTATAATATCTTTCTGATCAATGTATCAATACAATTCCTTTGTACTTAACTCTTTCTGCTTTGTGATGCTGTGCTTTTCTGTTCATCGGTGTCTGCAGAATTCTTTAGCTCTCCCTTAGCTTGATTGATCAAGATTGTATGAAGTTAATCCTTCATTAGTTTCTCTTCAGCATCTTCTTTCAGTTCACTCCCCCATGTATCTGATTGCTTATTTTAGGAGTGAATTATGCTTGTCTCTTATATATAGACATGATATTCCTTAATTCTAGGTTCTTCATTCTTGATTCTTTGCGTGAAAAATAATCTAGCCAAATTGATTTGAGGTTTGTTGGTAAACAAATTGTTCTTTGAGTGTAACTCTAAGATACCCAAGAATGTTTAGGAACAATTGAATACAACAGTTGGGAAATAGTTACTTGAGAACCTATTTCGCTCTGAATTGGAAGGTACAACTCCCTTATATGAATAATTTTCAATGAATTTTAATCTTTCCTAACCTAACAGGGGTATGCTCTTAACCCGAGAGCAGGAGAGGTAAACCAAGCTAAATCTAGACAGAAAATAGCTCAGGCGAAGTAATTACAACTCTAAATCTAACCAATTCTGAGACTTTATCGATCAGATTAACTCCCCAAAACTGGTGATGCATAGACCAGTGCTAAAATGCAGATGCAGGACTAAAATTTAACAATGCAATGATATGAGTCAATCTATATTATAAGAACATTCCCAAAACTTAGAGTAGCAACTGATTTTCCCCTTAATTAGCCGTATCAAATCATAATATAGAACTTCAGTTCAAATATAGATTATGAGTCTAACTCAAATGAGACGTTCAAATTCAACAGAAAGATAAATGAAATGCAATGGAACAGTTAAAGAAATGGCATTCAGACATACACAATATACTCAACAACGATGATATATTCTTCACACCAAAATTTAGCCAACCCTTGTATTGATTTTTGGATTAATACATATAGAGTTCCAGATTCAACCGTTACAAAAAGCAGTAACCAAAACGGTTCAACTTCCCAACCAGAAATGATAACCAAAGGTTTATCCATTACAAAAATTTGACAAAAATAGCACAAGAGGAGAATATATTTATGATTCGGCTTCCTTCCCCTTATCTAATTTAGCCCTATAGGCAATCATAGCAGTGATGACCTAGATGAGCTCTTCGTGTCTGTTGACATGGACATTGGTGTAACGGATGAGCCATCTAGAATGCTCTTTGGCTAGAGTTTTGATTGCTTCTGACCGGTCTTTTAGTTCTTCCATAGCCTTAAAGATGCATCCACTCAATTGCTGGAGTTACGACACCTTGTCTAAATGAGTCAAAGACAGCTCTGCCAAATTATGCAAGTAGTCTGTGAATGACTTCTGCATGTTGGCCACTCCAACTATTGCTTTGCCTTCACCGCTAGTTTGCGAATCCACATGAAGTCCTAGCAGGAGTTTATAATTTTTACTCTGCTCCTCCTGCACCTTAACATCTATTTGTTGTAGTCCTACCTCAGCCTAAATGACCATCTCGACTTTGAATTCTAGACTTTGGAGCCATTCAATCAAGGGCTCATCACCCTTCTATAGGATTTTAGCTTTTAGGGCCTCCTTAGTCTTCATTTTTACCGCCACATACAACATGACTATGCATTCTTGGAATCTTACTCTCTCTGTAGTGAGAGTCTGTAAATTCTTCTCGATGTTGTTTTTCTCTGTTTCTAGCCTTAGAACAACATTACCTAACTGCTCAATGATCACTAGACCTTTCAACTCAAGCCTCTTGATCCACCTCTTACCAATCTGTTTGTAATGTCAATCCTCTTGCAACTTAGCCAGGATGGCCTGGTTCTCAACAGTACTAGGATCAAAGGAAGTTTGAGTACTGGGAGCACTCGCAATAGGAGTTAAGAGCTATCTAATGAACTCAGTCAGCTGAGCCACTTCCACTTTAAGCTGAATTTTAGAAGTCTTGAGATCTTCTAGCTCCTCTTCTATTACTACATTGGTGGACCTCCACCAATCCACTTTGGTATCATGTCAAGCTAAGCCCATATCGAATGATTGCAACTAAAAGTCAGAAGTCGCTAGATCTTCGAGCCTGCCTTCTTTGGTAGGCTTGGCTACTTCCATGGTGAAGTGCCCTGTTTCAGGATCATGACCCAGAGTAGACATAGTCTTTGCACTCTTCGGCTTGCTTGTAGTAGCCTTGGGCTAGAAAGCCCATGATAGGTTGTCCTTGTTGGGAACTGCTTCTTCTACCCTCTTCCTTTTGTGCTCTAGAGTATTTTCTATCCATGACTCTGCGCTAGTGACCTTGTTGGCAGAGACCAACTCTTTGACGAATAGCTTCCTAATAAGGGGAGGAGTAGCTTTGGGATGAGAGGCAAATGGGTTCACTGAAGTAGGTGAGGAGGAGATGAATTTCACAACCTGAGTAACCTCCTATTGCTCCCCACCTCTCTTATCAGATTCTGTAGAAGTACTAAGGATATCCTCCCCAACTTCAACTATAACAGGAGACATCCTCTTTGGAGTTTCTTGAGCCGAAGTCCCAGCTGAAATATCTATAGCAGTGGCACTAATTGGCTGCTCAGGCTCTGTAGCTTTAGGAAGCTTGGCTGTAGACTTAACTTGATTTGCCGGGTTGGCCTCTTTGGTGACTCCAACATCTAGAAGGGGGCCTTCTCCGCAGGTCTTCTCTAAGAGAGAGGCTTTTTTAGGAGGTTCATCTCCTCCCCCTGATGGTTGAATTAATCCCTTTGCAACTAAAGATATTTCTACTAAGGAAGTGGTTGTAGCACCCGTATTTGCTTTCGCAGGAGTTCGCTGAGTAGGAGGTTTCCTCTCTGACCTTTTCTTTCGGCCTGCAGTCCACTCAACCCACTGAACTATTCTTTTGAAAATACTCGCCATTAGGGTTTTCAAGTCACTTACCACCTGGTCCAGCATAGGCTCTGAACTGATAGGGGTGGACTTTATTTTCTCCAAGTAGGTGTCATCGTATAGATGATTACCATCATCTTCTAGCCCTTCTATTGCAATGTTAACATTGAACTTTTTGATCTATTCGATGGTTAACAAGGAGTAGAATCTTTCCCTGCTCTCCAAATCATCTTTGCAATTGGCCCAATAGTCCTCAATATTAGGTACATGATGAATGACCCAGCTCATTTGCAAGACATCCCTAGCATAATCAATAGGATCATACTGCGGTCTCAAAATGTCATATGTTGCCAGAGAGAACTTCTTCAAGAATGTTTTAAGGACATTCTTTGCCTCTGACCGAGATGCACAACTATAAGCTCTGATGACCATCAAGAACTCGTATCCTTTCTTCTTTGCCTCTAACCGAGATGCACAACTATAAGCTCTGATGACCATCAGGAACTCGTATCCTTTCTTCTTCATCTCTGAATAGATGAGGTTCACCTGGAGCGCTTGCCTCATTACTTCGATCAACATGATCATGTCTATAGGATATCTGGGCAGCTTCAAAGGAAAGTCGTCAAAACCTGCAAGATGAAGATATGAGAAATCTTCGAACTAAATAAAATAGCATCCAAATTGGCTTATAAAAGCCATGGCTTCAGGAGAAAATCTCCTCTCTGGACAACCCTATAGCTCCCTGCACAGTCTCATTGTAAAGGCATCATTAACCATGAGATAATCAGCATAGCTATTTTGTAGTTGCAAAGAAGGGAAAAACTCATAGCTTTTCACATCATCAGGGAATTCTTCTAATCTAGGAAGCCCAGGCCAGATTTGAATCATGGCTAAAATATATATCAGGACAGAAGACATGTAAAATTCATTCTGGAATTTGGCCCTATTGAGGGCGTCTGAGAGATTCTCACTTACCATCAAGGCCCAATCAATGAAATGATGCTGAGAACAGATTATCTGAACCAGGAAGA
>MU226196.1:959081-973342 GCA_018584345.1 Thuja plicata
GATTCTCACTTACCATCAAGGCCCAATCAATGAAATGATGCTGAGAACAGATTATCTGAACCAGGAAGAAATGTTGTTCAATGAAATTAAAAGCTTCACTCTCACCTCTAATCCTGTGGAGTAATACTAGGATGTCCACTATCTTGGGCTTCAGATTTGTGCCAAATAATGTTTTGGGAAACTTGCCCTTGGCGCTCTTGGGTTCTTTAAACCATGACTTCATAATCTCTCTTTTCCAGACTGGTCTCTTCGCTGAATATTCAGAAACTGCCTGACGATAAGTCATCTTAGAGTATTCTACCTGCTCTAGAATGTAGAGAGAATTCTGGATAGATTCTCTATCAATGGAGAGGAGCACTATGTTGTCTGGCAGGATTATTTGCTTGGTGTCTAGGTTTTATCAGGATATACATTCCCGGACCAACTCAGGAGCCTGAATGACTACAGGAAAACTAGCGGCTTTGACTAACCCACTCTCCTTTAGCTTCTTAGTGATAGGGTGGATTTTCTCTACTCTCAGTCTGTTATGGAAACTTTGCATGTCGAAGAATTTCAATGAGGTATCTAAGATTTTATGCCACTCAGAGGTAATGCCATTCAATCCATCAAATCCCACAAATCTAGAAGCCATGTGAGTGTGATTCACTTTGGAGATTCAAATTTATCTTCAAAAAATAGGAACAATGAGTGACTGGTCTTAGCTACTTCAAATTCAAACAATTTGGTGAACAATGGTGATTCCAGTTCAAGATCTTCAACTGAATTTATACTTTTTGAATTCTTACCGTTTAATGGCCGAATTTCCATGCCACACGAATGAGAAGACCTTTACATTAATGAATAAGTCCATTACAAAGTAAAACAACCTTATTTGAATTAATTACTTTTCTTTTCATGATGTTAGAAAACATATTTTTACTTTAGTAACCGTAACGGTAATTTTCCTGAAGCGGCAGAAAATTACTTTTTTGCTTCTCCTTTGGGAGGAAAAATGCCTTTGGAGTGCTCTCTGTCTTAAAATCTTCCAAAGGAGAATTCTGGCCTGTAGGGATGCCAAAATGATATATATTGATTCCATTGGCCTTCTTATATGTCGGATCTCTTGTGGAATGAATTATTCTTTGAAATTTCTTCACCTTGATAGTTTGGCAGAAAATGCATCTCGTGGGTCGAAACCCGCTGGTAGGAGCAGTGGAGAAGCCATTTTCCACTTTTTAACCTATGGCGAATTCCATGAAACCTTCTTTGTTTGATCATTTCTTTTGTTTCCCCCAGGTTTGATATGAGTGCTCAAAGCTTTCTTGTTCCCAACTTCCTCATTTTCCATCTTTATTTACCTCTGGTATTCTTAAGTCTATCAATTGCGGAAAGTGCACCCCATATGTCATTTTCCACCATGGAGAAGCCAAAAATTGATTTCCTACCAATGTTGCAACTTGAAGATATGAGGCAAAGTATTTTATCTTCTTGTAATTTTGAAGTTAGAAACTTTAAAAACACAGCCTTTACCAGATTAGGGACTTAACCTACCCAATAAAACATGATTTTTCAGACTCAGAATCCCCCTCAGCTTAGGAAAGAGAAGTCAAGTTAGGGAAATCTGATAAAGGCCTTCTATCCTAAGTGGATTTCTAGACTTAGACTCCAGACTTGCATGAGACTTCAATGACTACTACTACACATAAGACATCTATTTTTGTCTTGAGGTGTGAAGACCAAAAGTGGGGCAACAGCTGGCTCTATCTGGGGACTTAGACATTCACATGTCCAAGCAAGGAACTCAAATCTCTAGTTTTGCAAAGCTCAACAAAAGGTGGCTCACAACAAAACTAAGGCAAGATGCGAAAAGGAAAGCAGAAAGGAAACCTAACTAGGAAAACAAAAATAGGAACTAAACGTAACTATCGTACAATACAAGGGTTACCTGCTTTCAATTTTGATATGATAGAGCTTCAAATCCTCACCATTATACATCAGGGGTAGTGCTTCACCATCTAGATAAGTTAATTTGAAAGAATTTTTATCGAACGCCTGATGGATTTTGAAAGGTCCCTTCCACAGTGTTTCAAATTTCCCATGCATGCCTTTGGGTGCCCTGCGCTTGTCCCACAATAACACCATGTCTCCTTCCATAAAATTTTGAGGCCTTCTCTTTTTATCAAATAGGTTCTTCACACGCATCTGATGTCATGTGATATGATCAACCATTTTCTCCCTTTCTTCTTCCAATTTGTTTAGGTACAGGATCCTCTTCTCCAAACCATCTTCATATATGCCATCTTCTACTACTATCTTCAGTTTACAAGTTGCTAATTCGAATGGCAATGGAAGACTAGCTTCTACCCCATAGACAAGTTCAAAAGGAGATACGCCAATGGCTCTTTTGGGGGTTACTCTATCTGCCCAGAGGGCTTCATAGATCTTTTTATGCCAATTTCTTTGGTTTTCTACCATGAGCTTTTTCATGATGTTCACCAAATTTTTGTTGCTAGACTCCGCTTGACTATTTCCTTGAGGGAAATAATCAGAAGAATGGCTGACCATAATTCTGTACTCATAACAAAATTCAATAATTTCTTGAGAAGAAAAGTATGTGGCATTATCCATAACCAGTTTAATAGGTATGCCAAATCTTACCACAATGTTTTCTTTGACAAACTCACATACTACCTCTGAAGTAGTCCTTTTGGTTGCCTTGGCTTCCACCCATTTCATGAAGTAGTCAGTTGCATTAATTATGTAAGTATGACCTTCACTGGACGTAGAGTTTATAGGACCAATAAAATCAAGTCCCCATTGCTGGAATGGCCCTTCAATTATCACTGGTCTGAGGGGCAATGCTGCTAACTGTGGTTTCCCTGTAAACATCTTGCATTTTTCACACCTTGCCACCCACTGGTATGCATATTTAAACATTCCCAGCTATTAATAACATTGTCTCAAAATCTTGAACATAGTGACTGATGAGGAGAAGTGTCCTCCATAGGCTTCATCATGGAAATTTTTTAATAGATTCTCTTGTTGTTGTTTATCGACACATCAGAGGAATGTTCCATCTATAGACCTTTTATATAATCTATCCTCCTAGATCACATATTTAGAAGCTTTAATTTTTAGGTCTTGCCTTTTCTCTAAAGTTAATCCTTCAGGACATTCACCATAGGTCAAGAAATACACAATGTTTTCAAACCATGGATCTCGCATACTTACCGCCAAAACTAACTATGTATATGTTGGGCCTTTGTCTGCTTGATTTTCTACCATCGCTTTGCACAAGGTGTTCCCTCTTACCAGCTTGGTAGGCTTGATCTCTATGTTGTATTCTTGGGTTTTGGCTACCCATGCTCCACAGTTTTTACATCCCACATCTTGTTGAGTCAAAATGCTCTTCACTGCGACATCAGGTACATACACCAGAGAGTGGGAATGTAGAATATAAAACCTAAAGTTCTTAAGAGATTTTACCACTGCAAAAGCATGATTTTCATTCTAAGAATATTTCAGCTTGTGGTTCTTTAGAGGTATACTCATAAAAGTGACAGGGGCTTGAATTCCCTCTTCGTTCTCTTGTATCAGGATGGCTGACAGGGTATGTTCAGAAGAATAACAATAGTTTATAAAATCTTTCTTATAATCTGGGTGGCATAATATTGGGGCATTAGCTATGGAATCCTTGATGCTTTTGAAAGCCTACTTACCAGGGTCATTCCATTTGAAGTTCACATTCCCCTTCATCATATCAAAAATTTGCTTAGTAATTTTAGAGAAATTAGGGACAAACCTTCTGAGGAAGTTAACCTGACCAAAGAAGGACTTCACTCCAATTTTATTTACTGGTAAACTCAGTTGCTGAATAGCTCTCACTCTTTTGGGATCGATTCTTATACCTTCTTTGGAGACTATATGACCCAATAATTTCCCTTCAGTTACATAAAACACCGATTTCTTAGGATTCAGTGAAATCCCATCCTCCCGACACCTTTGCAATACTCTTCTTAAATCATTTATATGATCTATTATCTTTTTATAGAACATGGTAAGATCATCTAGATACATACCAATGATTTTATTCTTCATATCACTAAAAGAAAGATCCATACCTCTCTGAAAAGTAGCTCCAACATTGATTAATCCGAACGACATCCTGTGATATGCAAAGGTCCCCCACGAAGTAGTGAAAGCCATCTTATGCTGATCTGTCTTCTCAACTTCTATCTGATTATATCCTGAGAAGCCATCTAACATAGACATCATTTCAGCTCCAACCACAATCTGCAAGAGATGATCCATATTGGGAAGGGCGTAGTTGTCTTTCAAGGAAGATAGATTTATATTTCTGAAGTCAACACAGATCCTTATTTCTCCGTTCTTCTTCCTTACAGGTACTATGTTTGCAACCCAAGTAGAATGGTGTATGGGATATATGATCTTTTCTTTGAGTATTTTATCAACTTCCTTGAATATGGCATCATCAACTTTGGGGTTGTAGTTCCTTTGCTTCTGTCTGAATGGAGTAGCTTTAGGTTTTAAAGGAATTTGGTGTTTGAATTTCCCGTTCATAAAACTTTTCAAATCTTCATAGCTCTAGGAAAAAACATCTGAGTATTCTAGAAAAAGCTTCTTGGCCTCATTCCTTTCTTCTTCTGTACAATACTTCCCAATATTGATCATTTTGGGGTCTTTTTCAGTTTTGATATTCATTCCTTCATATTCACCAATGGTAGGCCCTCTTTCAATTCTTTTCTTCTTCACAAACATGTCATGTCTATTGAAGAGTTTTTCGAGAGTGACCAGATGAGGCGGAATGATATTAACTTGTAATTGAATAACATCTAACTTATCTTTCTTCAGCTTATCTTGGTAGCTTCCTTTACGGTCGCCATGGACCTCCTTATGGAAGTCCCCACCACTCTCTAGAAAGAGAAGGAGATTTTTGTCATCTTCAAAAACTTGCCAATCTTCCACATTGTTGGGCACAAATGGTCAATACATAACTTCCACTTGGTATTTTTTATCTTTGAATTCTGGATGGGGAAGTAATAACGAGGCTGAGATAGCTAAATAATCGGCTTTGGAATTCAACTCTCTTGGCACAAATTTGATAAAAAAAGAATCCAATGCTTCTATTTCATCCCATACTCTATTTTTTTAATTCTTCAACCTATGGTTCTTTACAGAGTACTGATTCTTGACTTGTCATACAATTAGCTCAGCATCACCATGAGATCTCAAAATTTTCACACCTCTTTCTTTCACGACGATAATCCCTAATAGGAGGGCTTCATATTTGGTGGTGTTGTTGGTGTTTCCAAACTCTAATTTGTAGGCCAATGGTTCACATACTCCATGTAGTGATATCAACACCACACCTGCACCAAATCCTAACGACACACAACTGCCATCAAATTCAAGAGTCCATATCTATGGTTGTATTTCTTTGGTGGAAAATTGCCTTTCATCTTCGACGGTTTTTGTTTCTTTCTTAGGTTCATCGGTGAACAACATATAATTACCAAACTCCAATTCTTGATACAAGATTTGGGCTTTAGGGTCATTAGAATTCAACACTATGAACTTAGCCTTTTCTTTAGAAACCAGTTTAATCTTTTTATTACCCACTGGGATTAAGGCTTGGGACCAATCCAGATTTATGTCCCCTCTAAGGTCTCTGCAGAAACTCCTACTTAACAATAACCCATAGCTAGTAGGTATTTCAGCAACGAGGATGGTTAACAACATCTTCTTCTCGGGATGTGCTGCTAAGGCCACTTGAGCATCTTTAATCTGGCTGATCAGGGGTACCTGCTTGGAATGCATGGAGTAACACCTACCATGAGCTTTAGTGAGAGTAAGTCCTAAGGCTTTGGCTATGGTAGATGGCATTACATTGTTCGATGCCCTAGAGTCTATTATACAATTTCTCAACCTACAACTATTAATATATAAAGACACATAGAACGGATTAGGTTTTTGGTCTGGGAAGGTGGATAAAATGGATGATTCCCTCTATTCAACTGGGTCTACAAATAAGGACTCATTCTCCATGGTAGTCATGATGTTTTGATTTAACTCTTGGTTCCCTCCTTTACAATAATCTACCAGCTTTTGTAGCTCCACAGGATTAGACTTAAGATAGTCTATGGGAGAAATCTGAATTTTGGAATCCCTACAGAATTGATTAATGTCAAAAGAGTTTTTTTCTTTACCTAGTTGAGGAGTCTTCATACCTTGATTGGGCTCCTTTGAATTGGAAGTAGACACTTCATTGTTTTTAGGCAGTGATGAACCATGGCTTTTATCTTTCTAGCTCTGAGTTAGGACTGCATAAGAGGTTCCATCTATGGTGGTGTAACATGTTTCTTCTTTCTCTGAATCTAATTCATACTCTAAATATAAGTTTTCAGAGTCGCCATGTGAGTATGGATCTAGTTCAGCCCTAGACACCCCAGCATTCCACTCGTTGGTCTGATGCATTTTCCAAGCATGGGATACATCAGGATAGCTTTCACCATCATGATCTGTGGTTAAGTGGAAGGCACACATATTCCCTCTTTTAGGAGGGGCCTCTATAGCTAACCTCTGTGGTGGAGCAGTTAACTGTAACATTTTTCCTTCTACTCCTGAAAGTTTCGCTGGTAGGGATTATTGAATCTGGGAAGTTGTCTCTTGAAGGTAGTGAATTCATTAGACAAATTTTGAAGCATCTCATCAAATGATGTGGTATTACTACTGCTGGCTCTAGACTGTATCTCCCTTTTCCATTTCTCAAATGAAATCGTGTGTTCCTCGAGTTCTATAGTAGTCCTCTATGTGTCATCCAAATTTGCAAGGGTCATTCTCCTTAGATCATAATTGATGTCTAGTGGCATAGCACTTATGAAGAATGTTTTCAATTTTCCCACTGTAGGCCTATCAGCCGCTGGGATACGGTTTACCAACTTATTAAATTTAGCTATGAAATCTCTCATGCTGGTCAATGGCTCTTTCTTGATAGAAGTTAGTTGAGTCAACAGATCATGTTCATCTTTAGCAGTCTTGAACCTTCTTTCGAAGGTGGCTCTCATGCTAGCCCAATTGGTGATAGAAGAATCAGGTAAATGATGAAACCAATTAGCGGCGCCTTTGACGAGAGTCTCAACGAATAGTCTGACAGCCACATCTTCTTCTCGAACCGCTAGAATGTTAACTGAAGTGAAGAATGCGGCAATATGCTCGTCTGTAGATACCTTCCCATCTCCAAAAAATTTGGGAAAGTTCTTTCTAGAGCTTGTAGGGAGAGGGTTATATGCTGCTAGTTGCAGAGGCCCGACTACAGCAGCCCAAGGGAGTGCCATAGCTACTCGGGGTAAGTAGGGTGTTAGATTGACAATGGGAGGGGCAACTACTCCATGCAATGTCAACACTTGGCAAGTGGTGGATAACTGAGTGGTTTTTTTAGGAGGTGAAGAAGGTCTTCTCTAGCTCCTTATGGTTCTGTTTCCCTGATGAGGTACTTCTAGGAGAGAAAAGTTAATATCTGCAAGTCTCTCAAAGACTGGGTCTGTGTTGCCTTCTTTCCTGGTACTTCTAAGAAATCTTTTAGGCTGTAGATTTTTTCTTAATGCTATGGCCTAACTTTGTGCTCCACCCTTCTCAGACTTCTTCTCTGTATGGCTCTCTCAAGTGCCTCTACTCTAGTTTCTTCCAGTTTAAGCACTTGACTGGCGTTTCTATAGTGTTCGATGCTTCTCCTGTACCTCCAGAAAAAAGTGTTTAACAAAGAAATGAGATCCTCTTGATCATCTTGGAAACCAAGATTAGGTTGGAGCACAGGGATTATATTTTCATGGGGAAGCACCATCTTTCCTCATTGTATGCTTTCTGGTAAAATGACTTTTCATTTCCCCAGCAGAGTCACCAAAAATTTGTTGGTAAACAGATCATTCTTTGAGTGTAACTCTAAGATACCCAAGAATGTTTAGGAACAATTGAATACAACAGTTGGGAAATAGTTACTTGAGAACCCATTTCCCTCTGAATTGGAAGGTACAACTCCCTTATATGAATAATGTTCAATGAATTTTAATCTTTCCTAACCTAACATGGGTATGCTCTTAACCTGAGAGTAGGAGAGGTAAACCAAGCTAAATCTAGATAGAAAATAGCTTAGGTGAAGTAATTACAACTCTAAATCTAACCAATTCTGAGACTTTATCGATCAGATTAACTCCCCAAAACTGGTGATGCATAGACCAGCACTAAAATGCAGATGCAGGACTGAAATTTAACAATGCAATGATATGAGTCAATCTATATTATAAGAACATTCCCAAAACTTAGAGTAGCAACTGATTTTCCCCTTAATTAGCTGTATCAAATCATAATACAGAACTTTGGTTCAAATACAGATTACGAGTCTAACTCAAATGAGATGTTCAAATTCAATAGAAAGATAAATGAAATGCAATGGAATGGAATAGTTAAAGAAATGGCATTCAGACATACACAATTGACTCAGCAACGATGATATATTTTGCACACCAAAATTTAGCCGAACCTTGTATTGATTTTTGGATTAATACATATAGAGTTCCAGATTGAACTGTTATAAAAAGGAGTAACCGAAATGGTTCAACTTCCCAACCAGAAATGATAACAAAAGGTATATCCGTTACAAAACTTTAACAAAAATAGCACAAGAGGAGAATATATTTATGATTTGGCTTCCTTCCCCTTATCTAATTTAGCCCTATAGGCAATCACAGCAGTGATGACCTGGATGAGCTCTTCGTGTCTGTTGACATGGACATTGGTGTAACAAATGAGCCATCTTGAATGCTCTTTGGTTAGAGTCTTGATTGCTTCTGACCACTCTTTTAGTTCTTCCATAGCCTTAAAGATGCATCCACTCAATTGCTGGAGTTCTGGCACCTTATCTAAATGAGTCGAAGACAACTCTGCTAAATTATGCAAGTAGTCTGTGAATGACTTCTGCATGTTGGCCACTCCAACTATTTCTTTGCCTTTACCGCTAGTCTATGAATCCACATGAAGTCCTAGAAGGAGTTTATAATTTTTACTCTGCGCCTCCTGCACCTTAACATCTGTTTGTTGTAGTCCTGCCTCAGCTTGAATGATCATCTCGACTTTGAATTCTAGACTTTGGAGCCATTCGATCAAGGGCTCATCACCCTTCTATAGGATTTTAGCTTTTAGGGCCTCCTTAGTCTTCATTTTTACTGCCACATGCAACATGACTATGCATTCTTGGCATCTTACTCTCTCTACAGTGAGAGTCTGTAAATTCTTCTTGATGTTATTTTTCTCTGTTTCTAGCCTTAGAACAACATTACCTAATTGCCTAATGATCACTAGACCTTCCGAGTCGAGCCTCTCAATCCACCTCTTACCAATTTGTCTGTAATGTTGATCCTCTTGCAACTTAGCCAGGATGGCCTAGTTATCAACAGTACTAGGATCAAAGGAAGTTTGAGTACTGGGAGCACTTGCAATAGGAGTTAAGAGCTATCTAATGAACTTAGTCAGCTGAGCCACTTCCGCTTTAAGCTGAATTTTGGAAGTCTTGAGATCTTCCAGCTTCTCTTCTATTACTACATTGGTGGACTTCCACCAATCCACTTTGGTATCATGTCGAGCTAAGCCCATATCGAATGATTGCAACTAAAAGTCAGAAGCCACTATATCTTCAAGCATGCCTTCTTTGGTAGGCTTGGCTACTTCCATGGTGAAGTGCCTTGTTTCAGGATCATGACCTAGAGTAGACATAGTCTTTGCACTCTTCGGCTTGCTTGTAGTAGCCTTGGGATGGAAAGCCCATGATAGGGTGTCCTTGCTGGGAACTTCTTCTTCTACCCTCTTCCTTTTGTGCTCTAGAGTATTTGCTATCCATGACTCTGTGCTAGTGACCTTTTTGGCGGAGACCAACTCTTCGGTGAATAGCTTCCTAATAAGTGGAGTAGCTTTGGGATGAGAGGCGAATGGGTTAACTAAAGTAGGTGAGGAGGAGATCAATTTCACAACCTGAGTAACCTCCTATTACTTCCCACCTCTCTTATCAGATTCTATAGAAGTACTAGGGCTATCCTCCCCAACTTCAACTATAACAGGAGACATCCTCTTTGGAGTTTCTTGAGCCGAAGTCCCGGCCGAAATATCTATAGCAGTGGCACTAATTGGCTTCTTAGGCTCTGTAGCTTTAGGAAGCTCGGCTATAGACTTAACTTGATTTTCTGGGTCGGCCTCTTCAGTGACTCTGACATCTAGAAGGGGGCCTTCTCCGCAGGTCTTCTCTAAGAGAGGCTTTTTCAGGAGGTTCATCTCCTCCCCTTGATGGTTGAATTAATCCCTTTGCAACTGAAGAGATTTATACTGAGGAAGTGGTTGCAACATCCGTATTTGTTTTCGCAGGAGTTCACTGAGTAGGAGGTTTCCTCTCTCACCTTTTCTTTCAGCCTGCAGTCCACTCAACCCACTGAACTGTTCTTTTAAAAATACCTGCCATTAGGGTCTGCAAGTCACTTACCACCTGGTCCAACATAGGCTTTGAACTAATAGGGGTGGAATTTATTTTCTCCAAGTAGGTGTCATCGTACAGATGATTACCATCATCTTCTAGCCCTTCTGCTGCAATGTTGACATTGAACTTTTTGATTTGTTCAATGGTTAACCAGGCGTAGAATCTTTCCCTGCTCTCCAAATCATCTTTGCAATTGGCTTAATAGTCATCAATATCAGGTACATGATGAATGGCCCAGCTCATTTTCAAGACATCCCTCGTGTAATCAACAGGATCATAATGCGGTCTTAGAGCATCATATGTTGCCAGAGAGAACTTCTTCAAGAATGTTTTAATGACATTCTTTGCTGCTAATCGAGATGCACAACTGTAAGCTCCGATGGCCATTGGGAACTCGTAGCCTTTCTTCTTTGCCTCTGAATAGATCAGGTTCACCTGGAGCACTTGCCTCATTACTTCGATCAGCATGATCATGTCTGTAGGATATCTGGGCAGCTTCAAAGGAAAGTCGTCGAAACCTGCAAGATGAAGATATGAGAAATCTCTGAACTGAATAAAATAGCTTCCAAATTGGCTTATAAAAGCGATGGATTTAGGAGAAAATATACTCTCTAGACAACCCTGTAGCTCCCTGCACAGTCTCATTGTAAAGACATCATTAACTGTGAGATAATCAACATAGCTATTTTGTAGTTGCAAAGAAGGGAAAAACTCATAGCTTTTCACATCATCTAGGAATTCTTCTAATCTAGGAAGCCCAGGCAAGATTTGAATCATGGCTAAAATATATATCAAGATAGAAGACATGTAAAATTCATTCTAGAATTTGACCCTATTGAGGGCGTCCAAGAGATTCTCACTTACCATCAAGGCCCAATCAATGAAATGATGCTGAGAACAGATTATCTGAACCAGGAAGAAATGTTGTTCAATGAAATTAAAAGCTTCACTCTCACCTCTAATCCTATGGAGTAATGCTAGGATGTCCACTATCTTGGGCTTCAGATTTGTGCCAAATAATGTTTTGGGCAACTTACCCTTGGTGCTCTTGGGTTCTTTAAACCATGACTTCATAATCTCTCTTTTCCAGACTAGTCTCTTCGCTGAATATTCAGAAACCGCCTGGCTATAAGTCATCTTAGAGTATTCCTCCTGCTCTAGAATGCGGAGAGAATTCTGGATAGATTCTCTATCAATGGAGAGGAGCACCATGTTGTCTAGCAGGAGAATTTGCTTGGTGTCTGGGTTGTATCGGGCTATACATTCCCAGACCAACTCAGGAGCCTAAATGGCTACAAGAAAACTGACAGCTTTGACTAACCCACTCTCCTTCAGCTTCTCAGTGATAGGGTGGATTTGCTCCGCTCTCAGTCTGTTATGGAAACTCTGCATGTCAAAGAATTTCAGCGAGGTATTTGAGATTTTATGCCACTCAGAGGTAATGTCGTTCAATCTGTCAAATCCCACAAATCTAGAATCCATGTGAGTGTGATTCACTTTGGAGATTCAAATTTCTCTTTGAAAAATAGGAACAATGAGTGACTGGTCTTAGCTACTTTAAATTCAAACGATTTGGTGAACAATGGTGATTCCATTTTGAGATCTTCAACTAATTTTATACTTTTTGAATTCTTACCGTTTAACGGCCAACTTCCTGCGCCACATGAATGAGAAGACCTTTACATTAATGAATAAGTCTGTTACAAAGTAAAATGGCCTTATTTGAATTAATTACTTTGCTTTTTATGACATTAGAAAACATTTTTTTACTTTAGTAACCATAACGGTAACTTTCCTGAAGCGGCAGAAAATTACTTTTCTGCTTCTCCTTTGTGCAAAAAAATGCCTTTGGAGTGCTCTTTATCTTAAAATCCACCAAAGGTGAATTCTACCCTATAGGGATGCCAAAATGATATATATTGATTCCATTGGCCTTCTTATATGTTGGATCTCTTGTGGAGTGAATTATTCTTTGAAATTTCTTCACCTTGATAATTTGGCGGAAAACGCATCTCGTGGGTCAGAACCCGCTGGTAGGAGCAGTGGAGAAGCCATTTTCTACTTTTTTGCCTATGGCGAATTCCATGAAACCTTCTTTGTTTGATCATTTCTTTTGTTTCCCTCAGGTTCAATATGAGTGCTCAAAGCCCTCTTGTTCCCAACTTCCTAATTTTCCATCTTTATTTACCTTTGGTATTCTTAAGTCTATCAATTACAGAAAGCGCACCCCATATGTCATTTTCCCCCATGGAGAAGCCAAATCTTGATTTCCCGCCAATGTTGCAACTTGAAGATATGAGGCAAAGTATTTTATCTGCTTGTAATTTTAAAGTTAGAAACTTTAAAAACACAACCTTTACCGGATTAGGGACTTAACCTACCCGATAAAACATGAATTTTCAGACTCAGAATCCCCCCCGGCTTAGGAAAGAGAAGTCAAGTTAGGGAAATTCGATAAAGGCCTTCTATCCTAAGGGGATTTCTAGACTTAGACTCTGGACTTTCATGAGACTTCAATGACTACTACTACACATAAGACATCCATTTTTGTCTTGAGGTGTGAAGACCAAAAGTGGGGCAATAATGTTTTAACTCTTGATTTATCTCATAGTTATCTTCTTTCCAACTGTACAAATCACTTACTTAACTGTGGTCGAATAAAACAAATAAAACAACTAGTTAAGCCTATCCTTTAGCTCTTCCAGCTAGATATATTTTTTTTTTTTATCTCTCTATTTTGTTGGTCAATTTTGCAGTTTGTCACTGGTGACAACTACCAGTTCCATTGGTGTAACTTCAATTAGCTTCAGGATCTCCGTCTGTCAGGCATCATTGAATCTTTCTCATCGGGAAACACTATTTTTAGCTCGTCGGGCATCCTGTGATTCTGCTTCATCAGGCAACACTGTCTTTTGCTCGTCGGGCATTTACTATGACTTTTATCTCTGTCTTTGCCGATGGTGTGCACTCCGCCGGTGTAGTCTGTCACTTAGTGAATACTTAACTTTTATGCATTTCCAAAGGCATAACCTTAATTCCATATATTCTCTAAAGTCTTTGGCATTATGTATATGACCATACATATGATATCAAGTTGACATCAATGACAATACAAAACATTAACTGATTTAATGTCTTGCATCATCTTCAACTTAATATAGTGAACCATTTAATCAGTTACATGTCATCAATCTCTCCCTTTGACATTGATGTCAACATACTATATTATCATACTATACTATTTATAATACAATATGAAATACATTTGTTGAGATTCATCAAATTACCAAACAGTTTGTTTTGATAACCGATAAAATGTTTGACCGCTGGTAAGCTCTATGTAATCGTAGATTTGATTCTTGCAGCTTTTCTTTTTCTTCTTCTGATGTGTTGTGACCTCTGTTGGTGTCAGTTTTCTCTTTGACTGTTCTGCTTCTTTGATGTCTCTATCTTTCGTTTGCAACTTTTATATCAATTCTCTCCCTTTGGATATGATCTCTCCCTGTTTGGAGTAATCTGATAATGAATAATCTCTGTTGATTCTAATGATAATATGGAAACATTCTCTCCCTTTGACAATAATGCCAAACAAATATTTTACAAATATCTGACATTCTCTCAACCAATTTCTTCTTTCCATAATATATTCCTTGAATTTCCCTTATCCATTATCAATATAACAATCTTCTCTAGTGCTTGGTTCTGATATATACCTTTCTGTATATAGATGTAGCATTGAAGTTCA
>MU226196.1:977806-1001102 GCA_018584345.1 Thuja plicata
GTAATGAACCATACACATATAACACAAGGATTTTAACATGGAAACCCTGTTAAGGGAAAAACCACTGGGACCGATACCCCAAATTTTCACTCTTCTGAAGTGAGCCCTATTAGGAGCCAACCCTATTAAAGGATACAAACACATAGTTAAGTGTGACCTTGTTAGAGGATTTTTATACATAGGTTGTCACTTAGTATCTGGCATCTACGCTACCATCCTTGAATCAGTCTCATGACTGTCAATAGGCTTTATACAAATCTTACTACCATCCTTGAATCAGCCTCCTTCTTAGACTGTCAATAGGCTTTAGGTAAGACTGGTGCTACTATCATGAGTCAACCTTCTGGTAATCTATTAGGATATACCTCAATTACAAAAGACTATTAAGTCCTGCTCTGTTAAGAGACTTAATGGTTCAATGGTTAAACTGAAACAAAATGATGTATTTCTAATGCAACTGAATTGTAGATTTTTAGATCTATTTACTTACAATATATTTCTGATCAATGTATTGATACGATTCCTTTGTACTTAACTCTTTCTTCTCTGTGATGCTGTGCTTTTCTGTTTGTCAATGTCTACAAAATTCTTTAGCTCTCCCTCAACTTGATTGATCAGGACTACATGAAGTTAATCCTTCATCAGTTTCTCTTCAGCATCTTCTTTCAGTTAACTCCCCCGTGTATCTGATTGCTTATTTTAGGAGTGAATTATGCTTGTCTCTTATATATACATGATATTCCTTATTTCTAGGTTCTTGATTCTTGGCATGAAAAAAAATTCAGCCAAATTGATTTGAGGTTTTAACTCCTGATTTATCTCGTAGTTATCTTCTTGCCAATTGTACAAATCACTTACTTAATTGTGGTCAAATGAAACAAATAAAACAACCAGTTAAGTCTATCCTTTAGCTCTGCCAACTAGATATTTTGTCATTTTCTGATCTCTCTGTTCTGTCAGTCAATTCTGCAGTTCATTGCCGGTGACAACTTCCAGTTCCATCGGTGTAACTTCAGTTTGCTTCAGGATCTCCGTCTGTCAGGCATCATTGGATCTTGCTCATCGGGAAACACTATTTTTAGCTTGTCGGGTATCCTGTGATTCTACTTCATTGAGAAACACTGTCTTTTTCTCATCGAGTATTTACTGTGACTTTTATCTCTGTCTTTACCGATGGTGTGCACTCTGTCGGTGTAGTCTATCACTTAGTGAATACTTGACTTTTATGCATTGCTGAAGGCATAACCTTTATTCCATTGATTCTCTGAAGTCTTTGGCATTATGTATATGACCATTCATATGATACCAAGTTGACATCAATGACAATACAAACCATTAACTGATTTAATGTCTTGCAGCATCTTCAACTTAATATAGTGAACCATTTAATTGGTTACATGTCAACAAGATAAGCATGTTGAAGAAGTTAAATTGGTTGCACCTTGGACTGATGATTGCAAGAGGGATGATAGGAATTGGTTTAAAGGCACTTGTTTTAAGTGTGGACAGAATGGACATAGATATTTTCAGTGTAAACAGATTCTTGTGGCTCAGGAGGATCCTTCTATTGTTGATAACATGGTTGAACCTGAGGGTGGTGAGAATATTATACTTTAATAACATTTCTGACCAAGAAGAAACTAATCCATGTCAAAGGAGAAATTTATTCAGGACTATATGTAAGTTTGGAGGTAAATATTGTAAGGTGATTGTTGATGGAGGAAGTACTGATAAATTGGTTTCATAGGAGATGTTTCAAAATATTAGTTTGAAGAGGTTGAAACATCCTTGCCCTTATAGGATTAGTTGGTTACAAGAAGATCATGCAATAGAGGTTAAGGAACAGTGCATGATAAGTTTTCACATTGGTCCTTATAGGGATAATGTATTATGTGACATTGTGGATAGAACTTGGAAGTATGATAGAGAGGTTATTCATGACTATAAAATATATTTCATTACTATCCTAAAAGATGGACAAAAATTTAATTTTGACTCCTTTGAAGGATGAAGACAAAGCAATGAGGAATTTGAGTATTGGAAGGAAATATGAGATGACTACAGAGGTTAGTACAAACATTAAGGTTCAGAGATTTGAAGGAAAATCAGAGGGTACTAGTGGTAAAAGAAAGCAAAAGATGATTCAATTGGGATCTTGTTCAGTTGATACATCTGGTTTAGGTAGAAGGCATGAGTGGAAGAATGGTAAGCAGGGATATTTGTAGTACTTGACTAAGAAGAGTGGAATGAAAGTGCAAGTAGTAGATGTAGAGAATATGTGGATTAAGAATGAACATGGGATCTCTATTTTGAATCCCTTCAAATTTTCATGAGCTGATCTTATGGAAAATATTTAGTCAACTAGGGTGTCTAATGCAGGAGCATCCTTGGTTTGCTAGCAATCTTACATCGTTGTGTGAGCTTGGGTTATAGTTAGTAGTTTGTGTGTTTTTGGTTGTGGTTGGTCCAGTTGGACCTTTCGCTATTGCACTTGGATTTTTTTCTGTGATCGCTCCTTATATGGTTTTATCTTGTTTGAGAACCAGAGGATTCTATCATAGGGCAGTATTTGTTTTCCTATTCTTCTAATTGGGTTGATAGGTTGGTGTGTGGTTGAGTTTTCGTGCGAGTTAGGAGTTGCATTCATGAGTTATTGTTAATGAGTGTTCTTGGACCATTCTCCTATGATCACATATCTTGGGGTTGATCAATTTCTTTCTCTTTCTGGTTGTGGGTAACGTGTTCATGACTGGTGTGGACTTACCTGGAGATTTGTGTTGCGATCACGATTGTGAGATTCTTAGCCATTGTGATCTTAGTATTTGGATCGTAGCTCCTTTATGGATTATTCCCTATGATTGATTCTTCTTATGTTATTTTTGTATAGGTTTGGACCTATATTTGTAAAACATTTTCTTTCTTTGGGAAATGTTATTTCTGGAGCCGACCTGTGGTCATGATTTTTTTTATAAATGCAGGGCTTGGTTTTGTGTTAGAGAGTTAGTGAGGGAAGGGAAGAAGGTATAGAAGTTTCCTATTGACCTAAAGCTTATAGAGATCTTTGGGATAGATCTTAGAATTGTTTTATTTATATGTGGTCATAATTGGGAAGACCTTACAACCTGACATGTATGGTTAAATTATGATCAATAAAAAATTTCTTCCATCTTATTGTGTCAAGTTCTTTGTTGTTTCTATTGTATCTACTCTCTTTGTGAGGTGGGACATCTCCTTTGTGGATTATCTCACCTTGGCACTGCATCATATTACCTTTTTCTTGAAGCTTTAAAAATTTCTGCCAGAGATGATCTTACCCGTTAACTTACAATATTTCCATAGTTATATAGTGTGAATAAGTAAAAGAATAAATAGATCCAACGTGTTATAATTTCCATGAGAAATGAAACAAAGGAAGGAGAAGAGATAGTTAAGGAAGATGACAAATTTTGACAGGCCCCAGAAACTTAATAATCTTCCTAAAGGTATAGCCTTGAAGACTTTTATCTTGAAGTCATCATAGACAAAATGGTTCTCTTCAGTGTTAAATTCAAGATAAGAGAGCTTCAAAGTTATACCAACCAACCATCTTATAACTCACAAAAGGGTGAGCTCACAAAGGAACCACAATAATTTTTATATAATCCATGTACGCTACTAAATTTAGATATCATATTCTATCTTATGTATAATATATTCTTGCAGATGATTTCTTGTCAGCTGACAATCTGTATTTGCTAATTCATCAGTTGGCATTACACCTTTATTGTGTGTGTATTCCTTGTGTATTCATTCATGATCATTAATTCCTATAAATGATATTTTTAAAAACAGATTTTATATAAACGATATTTCATCAATTTTATTTTTTATTTTGTATTTCACTATATTAATAATATGAAATGAATATAAAGCTATTGTTTATACAAATGAGGATTTATCTATATTAAAGAAAAATATTTTTTTTTTTGAAGATAGAACACTTAATTCTATCAATCCATGAAATAAAATCTTTCCAAATTGAAGTGTTGGCTTGAACACATATAAATCATAAAAATCTTTACCCAAGACATACCATGTTATGTGATTGAAGCACTATATATACATCAAACTCAAAAGAAATCGCTTGATCATACTTTACAAAAAAATAAAAGGTAATGACATGATGAGTCAATTTTCCATAATAAATGATGTTTTATCTCAAATTTATGCTCCCTCCAGTCTATCAAAGAGAGTTGGTACTCAACAATCAATATATTAAATATAACATATTATAATATTATCCAAAAAAGTGTTGAACATGATCTTCCATATAAATATCATCAACATGTGATCATCCAAAAAGGTGTTGGTCATGATCCTCCATATAAATATCATCAACACCTACAAATAAATTTAGTTAGTTATAAAATTAATTTTTAAATTAAAGGGTTGAATTGATTAAATTTGAATACATAATTTCTTTACCATATCCACTTTGCATTTTGTCAATTATTGTTATTGTTTGGTTAAGATCAAGAGAAAATGGTAACATATGGTCTTGGTTGTTGTATTGATCATTTAAAACTGCAATAGCATTTACATTTAACAAATGAACATATATAAAATCAATTTAAATATTAAAGACTCAAAAATAAACTTATGTATTAAAGGCACAAAATTTATGAAAATGCATTTCATAATCTTATTACCATTTGTAACTTGCATTGCATCCATTGTTGTTGTTGCCTTGGGCAAGATATCTTCTTAATTTTTTTTCCACCATCTAACACTACAATACTAATGCACATTTAACACATTGTATCATATAAAATCAATATACAAACTAAAGACTTAAAATTGATTGATTGTTATTTTGTAATTTCATTACCATTTCCAGTTTGCATTGCATCCATTATTGTTGTTGTCTGGCTAAGATCAATAGAGAAAGGTGATGCATTTTGTTGAGATTTTTGTTGATCATCAAAAGCTGCAATAATATTTACATTTAACAAATCATCTTAGATAAAATGTACAAGTGTAAAATTGGATTATGTAAAATTATCAAAATAGTAAATAAATTATTAATTACTTGCAACAATTTGTTGAAATATTCGAGTGCCCGGATAGCATTGAGCATTGATTGTTGATCTCCAAAAATTGTATCTTGTGTGTTTATTAAATATAAAAATGATTAAAAATAGAAACTGGCTAATCTTTTTATAACATTAATAATATTATTTAATAGTTAATAAATTACCATGTATAACTTGTATCTCACCAGTAATTGTTTGGTTTAGATCAATGGAGAAAGGTATTCGACGTTGTCGAGTACTTTCTTGATCATTCAAACTTACAAAATGATAGATGTTTATCATATATAAAAAAATAATAATAATTATTATATAAATTACTAAAATACTTTTGAATAAATGTACTTACCTTTGTGCATGATAACATCTCTTTCATGTTGTATTGATATTCTTGATCGATTAATGACCTTCTTTTTCTTTTCCTTTCTAGATCCTATAGAGGGGAATTGAAAATTGTCATATTCCTTAGCACTTTCATTTGAGTTGTGAGATATGAAATTATGTTTTTGATGAGTAAAATGACATTTACGCATTTTACTTGGACTAAACCATGGTGATATTTGCCTCATAGACATGTTCTCTGAGACAATGGTTGATTTGAATTTGGGAGATGAAGAAAAAGTTGCACGATTGTCTTTTTTAAATCTCTCAGCACACTAACTAAACGTGGGTTTTTCATCTTCTCTAGTTGGTAAATTTTGAAGGAATCAAGTTATGTAGTAAACTAAATTTTTAAAGTGATCGTTGGAAGTATTAGATGATTTCCAACCAGCTATAATAGAAATAGCAATGATTAAGTTAAATATTATTTAAAAAATTCTAATGTTTCATTATAAAATGACGGTTTTGAAAATTACCAATACTTTGAAATAATACTTAGTTAACTTTTAGAACCATGAAGTTATTCAATACTTGTTTCTAAAGATATTGACATTACCAATGGTATTATTTTCATGACAATAACTCCCTCTGACTTTAACATTTTCATCAACCAATGGAGTAACATCATCTTTAACTAATTAAGTTAGTTTTGAAAAATATAATAATCATAAAAAATAATTATTAAACTTAAATCACAAATAAAACTTACCACCAATTTCATCTTGCCGATTTATTTTGTTTCTCTTTAGAAGATCCAAAATCTTCAACACATGTTTGCACATGTTTCCTCTTTTTGCCCAGTGACACTCACATACATGTAAATCTAATCCAATTTCCTAATGAGGTATCATTTTGTTGGATCGGTTTGGATTCCTATCTTATATGTATAAGGAATATCATGAGGATAACAGTCTATATCATGTATTTTTTATCTCTCTAAAGTATTTATGTAATATCTTTTCTTTTTTAAGTTAGTTAAGAATCCAGATAACTGCAGATATCTTTTATTTTCATAGTATGGCTCTACCCTATGGAGAAATGTATGAATAATCCAATCCATTCTCCTTGTGCATTTCTTAGAATGGTCACTTGAATAGTGACTCATATTGTGAAAATGGTATGGCTCTCTAGCTGCATTGGTTTCTTGGTTTGCATGAGAGAAAATTAAAATTTATTTTTCCCACATCTATATGCAAAAAACATATGATGTCCAAGCATACACTATAAACAAGTTAAAATATGTAAATTCATATAAACCATAAAAAATATTTTGATGAGCTCACCAACGCGACTCTCATTATGACACCAAGTTTTCTGAAAAATACTCAATAAATTTATTCTCTTTAAACTCCTCCATGAATTGTTTTATCAAATTAGTAGTGGTGTCTTCGTTGTCACTCATTGCATACACTATTTCACCCAATCTATAAAACAATTTTTTTTCCAACATCCCTATTACTCACAAAACTAGATTATAAAAATTATATCAGGCTATGGTGTTTAAGCATGTGATTTTTCCTATACTTTAATTGAAATTTGACTTACCTATACACATTCTTCAACTATGCTCTATGTACATGCCAAATACATAAAATTACTTGGCAGTCAAAGGATGATCTGCAAGTTACATTATAAAAGTTGGTAAATAGAAATAACATTCTAATAAAATTAATTGTTAAATGAAAAATCAATTCTTGTTGAAAAAATAAGAAACATATATTTTTATAAACTAAATATTAAACAATTACACTCTTATAAATATAAACTAAGACTGATAAAACTTGATTGCTTCAATCTTAGTACTAGAATCATCCATCATGAATGCAATGACATGCCAATATTCTTTATATTCATTCCCTCTTTTGTAAACTTTTGTTATCCATTCATTTATATCCTCAAGTTTATTTCTTGAGGATATGGCCCATGAAACAAGTACACCAACTTCTTGTTCATCAAATACAAGCAATGTATATGATTCATACTGCACATGAATAAATCAATGATACATTATTATTTTTGGATAAATTAGACTAATAATTGAATTAAGATCCATAAATAAAATTAACATTGTTCTACTTACGCCATATTTATTTTTTGAGAATGTAGAATCCATTCCAATAATTAAGTCATGTGAATGTTTCACCATCATCTCTTGCATCCATGATGTTTGGATTCCCATGATAAATGAAATATTTTTCATATTATTTGGTGTTTTATAGTAGTTTTAAAAGTTATCTTTCTCTTTGATATGCCACAATAATACACTTTTGTTGGAATTAATGGGAAGTAGTACTGAGAGGGGAGGGGTGAATTAGTACCTCTACAACTTTTAACACCTTTCTAATTCATCATTAGTAATCATTCATTACTGCTTTACCCTCCATTACTATTGTTCTTTCTTATGTATGCATTGTTCATTCATAATCTTTAATAGTTTGCAACATTCATGAAAGTGAGAAACACATAACACAAGATATGGTATCGCAGAAAACTCCTGTTAGGAAGTAAAAACTGCGGTGGGGATGACACCCACAAAACATCACTATCTGTAGAATGGAGGGGAGCCAGTTAAGGCTTATAATTTGATCACTTATGATGATCTACCCTGTTAGGAGTATTAAGGTGGAGACCTGTTAAGATCTACTCTGTTAAGAGCTTTAGCAACACTGATTTAAGTGTGCACTCAGTTATGAGATTTACAATAAGACTGTTAAGTCCACCTTTCTTGAAATGATTTCATATGCATACTAAACTTTTTAGAATGAGTACAAATGTTGACCTGACTATATGAAATCTACAATTTCCGATTACAGATCTATTAAATCTTTCAGAATAACAATATCACCTTAAGTGATTGATGAATACCTTTTTTCTACTCATCAGTAGCCTGTGTTCTGTTCTTGAAACTGATTTGATTCTATTTCTGTCCTTCTGCATGAATTCACTTTCCTGATCTCTAGATACTCTCCGTGGCTACAATCTTCATTGAACAACTACTATTCTCAATAGATTGAGCATCTATTTATACAAGTTTTTGACCTATCTTGGAATCACGCATTACAATGTTAACTCTTAGATCCAAGGTTTACAACTGGACCTTGATCTTTAGTTTGCATGTTTTAAATTAGTAAAACTAATTAAAAAATTATTAAATACATTTCTTCCTCTGCACATAATGGATTTAAAAGTAAATCAAGAAGCTATAAATACAACTTCAGTGATTTATCTGACTTGGAAAGTCAGATCCACTTTTTGCGGGATATAACTAACTGTCGGTTCTTGGTTGTCGGGTTGAACTTGAAGTCTGTCAGTATTCCTTTATTGAACTATTTTTCGGGTTCCCTTCATCTGTCGGGTTCCTCTCTATGTTGTTCCATCAAGTTGCACTGTTGTTACTCATCGGGTTTCCTTTACCTTTTTGTTATTGGATAACACTGAATAGTGTTTGTCGAGTAACCTTGGCATCAGGTAGTGTTGTTCCCTGTCTATCGGTGTAGTGATGACCGATGGTGCAGATCACATTTTTCCTTGTGTATACTAATGGAAAAATATAATGCCTTCAATCTCCCCCTTTGACATTAGTGTCAAAAATGATATGTGCATAATACTAAAGTGTTTAGTATGTACACCATGTTTATATCCTTGTCATTATATGAATCCCCTTAACTGTATGCATCGGTATAGTATAAGTGTATGTTCATGTATACTATACATTCTCTATTCTTTTCTTTGTATGTACATATTATTTATTCCTTCTTTTAATATACATATTATTTCCTCCTTTTTGACTGAGGTGAGTGAACATATCAATTTCCCCCTTTCTTTGATACTTATGAAAAAAATGTACAACTTATAATATGTCAAAATTGTGACAACAATGTGCAACTTATAATGTGTCTAGTATATTGGAATGGGTTGTCTTGATATCTTCTTGCATTTTCTCCCATTTTCCTTTCAGTTGTTCTAGTGCCATGTGTTGTAGCTCTAGCCTTGTGTGCATATCATAAATATTGTCTAGGACAAACATTTCAGGGGTGGAAATTAATGTATTTGCCTCTGTCACATGTTGTTGCAGGAGTGAAAGTGTTGGTAAGAGCTGAGCTTGGAGCTCATTTACCTCATCTCTATACTTCATGTCTGCAATCTGTATGTCCTATCTCTATTTCTAAGCCTATTTAATTTTCTCATTACACAATTTAATTGCTTCTTCATTATTGGTGAGACTTTGTGCACTGGACTTAAGATCAACATCAATTTGTGCTATTTGGTCGGTATACTCCTGAGTGAGTTGATCTAGAGTGCATAATTTATGTATTAAGGTAATAGCTTCTGAGATGATTGGATTAATTGTACTTACCAATTCAGATAGCTTTACCTTTTTTAGTGCCACTTCCTGGCTTATCTTTTTGGCTAGCTTGAACTCATAATTTTGTTCAAGTCTCTCTTCCATAACCTTCTTAGCATCAATATTCTGAGATATTATTGCATCTATGAGTATTACCAATTGATCAAGCATTGGAGATTTTTGATCAATATCTACATTAGGTACAATCTGTTAAAGTATACCTCTTGCTACTTCTAGTACCTTTGCCTCCTTTGCGGCTCTCTTTAGTTTGTCTTATATTTATTTTCTCTCACAGAGTCTGGCATACTTTTTCAATGTAGTTGGATCCAATGTCCTTGGATCACAAACTAAAATCTCAATGATTTCATCTAGAGTTACTGGATTCTTATGCTTTCCCTTCTTCTTCTTTGAGATTTGTGGGGATACAGATGTATGAACTACCATATCTAGTTCATTTGTTCTCTCTAAAGTGGTTGGTGAAGGCCTTGTGGAAGATACTTCTTGTGTTTTTTGCTCGGGTGGCACGTGTCAATTTTGTGAAGATGTCTCTCCTTCAAACTTGGGTGTCTCTGTAGATTTTTCCTCTAATTTCTTCTCCTTATCATCCTGCTTCGCTTCTTCACCTTTTTCTGTCTGTGTGTCCCCTTCATCCTTTTGTGTATCCTCCTTATTTTGATCAGCAGACTTATCTGTCTGATCATCAGTTGTAGCCTTCTCTACAGTTGTTTCCTTTGTATTATCTATGGTGTCTTTTTCTTCTCCATCACCCTTGTCCTCGGGTGTGGTTGTGTCCTCTACTGAAGATCAATCATTACCCTCTAAAATATTGATTGCATTCATTAATACATGCATATTGCTTTGAGTGGTAGCTTGGGCTGTATCTAGAGTGGTGTCTTTCTCATTGGTTTGATGTTTTTGAGCATTAAAATCCTCATATTTTTGCACTTGGTCTATAGGGTCTGGTTCTTTGAAGTCCATGACTGAAGTGTCATGCACTATCTCATCAACAAAATTAATTATTGTATGATCTGATGTCTGCAATTCTTGTTGCTGTGCTTGATCCTTAAGTGTAATAAATATCACTTCATATTTCTTCTGTGGATCTTTATTAGAGTCATAATTTGTGATATCTTGGATGTCAAGATCATCCATGACTTTGTCTAAGTCTATGGGCTCATTGTCACTTTCAGTGTTGTCTAGAGAAATGAGGTGAGGAATTGCATCATCTTTCTCCTCCTCTCTATGAGGTGTGTTGGTGAGAAGTAATTGATTCTCACCACTTGTTGACTCTATTGGTAGATCCAAGAGTTGTATCCATTTAGTTTTAGTCATTTTATCTAGCTCTATGAATTTTTTTTCTAGCACTTTGTATGCCCTTATCTTGGCTACAAATTTTCCTGAGTGCTTCTTGAGTATTTCTTTGATTTCTTCAACCTTGGATTCGGGAGGCATTAGTGTTACTAGTACCCTCTCCCTTGCTTCTCTTTTGGTTTGCAGAGTATATGACCATTGTTGGTATATCTTGTTACCCAGATCTTTAGGTATTTTATTGACAAATTCAGCCGGTGCATATTTGTACTTGATCATTGACTTTATAACTTTGTCTTGTATCTTGTTCTACTCCTCTAGGTTTAGTGTATCCCATTGTCTAATTTTCTTATCAGACATGGTTCTGGATGTAGCAATAGACTCAACAGCTTCATCAACAGTTTGATTCCTGTAATTCTTCTTTACTACATCAGGCTCATCATCTTTAGTATCCTTTATGTCAGCCTTTGACCTAAACAACATTTTCCTCTTCTTTGGAGGTGTTTTTTTCACAATTTCTTTCCTTGTTCTCTTAGCTAGCTACTTCCTCATATAGGTCCTTACTTGACCTTTCTTAAGAGGTGTGGTATCAGTTGTAATGGTTTGACTCCTTGTCCTGTGCTTCTTTGTAGGAGGTGGAGGTGTATCAGATTTAGTCTCCTCAGAATTTGATTTTTGTTCTTCTTCTTCCTCACTGATGGTGCCCTATTCATCGATTTCCTCTGGTTGTTCTTGTTCTTCTTCTATAATTGATAGAATCTTCTTGAGATTCTTAACCATTTTATCCTTTTTGCTGACAATCTTCTTTATCTCTAGGCCTCTTTTTATCTTAGATCTGGCCTCTTCATAGGTTCCAAACCTAGGTTGTTTGCTGTCAACAGGCTCATTTATTAGTGCATCAATTGCACTTGTAGCTTGATCAATATTTATTTCATAATCTAATGGTGCTAACCAAGCTATTCTTGGTACAACCAGTTTGATATGAGTGGAATCAGTATCCACCATAAAACATATTTCCTCATGTTTTTCCACAAGTTGTTGAGGAATCCTAGACCTCTCCATCATCTTTTCCTTGAACTCAAGGAAGTAAGAAGACATAACAGATTCAAAATTGTACCCTAGTGACTTAATCAGTTCACTAATCTATTGTGTTACTAGTTTGGTAGTGTCCCATTTTACTTTTCCTACTGAAGGAAAGTATTCTTGAAAATAGAAAAAGATACACATGATAAGTGAACTGAACTTACATGTGTTGGTCTTTGTAGACCTGATTGTGATCATGTTCTCATCAAGTTGTTTTAACAAGATCTCACATAGATCCATCTAAATTCCTTTGGTCACTATCTTGTAAGCTATGCTTGCTGTTGTTGCAGATATGTTGTTCAATTTTCTTGCTTGAAAAATCTTATACCCAATTACACTTGCACCAAATTTTAGTTCTTTGTCAGTGATTATGTTTACTTTAAGACCTCTGTTGTCCTCCTCTACATTGGTGAGTTTTGCAACTTCTTTCATGGAGGGATGCTTATGTTCCCTAGGTTTGTTGGTTATTGGATAACCAGTGACAGTGTGAAGGACATCCTTGGTTATTTGCTTGGGTTGGTCTAGCCATAGCTTCTTGTCATGCATTCTGCTCAAGACTAACCTTATCCAGTCTATTTTGAATTCCCTCAAGAAATTTAGGGCATTAGCTAACCCTTTGACTTCCAAGTGTTTATGCTCTTCCTTTAGTTTCCCTTTGGCATCGCAAAGCTTCTTATAAGCTTCATCCATTTCCAGATCACCTATCTCTATGATCTTACACTGAATATAAGACCTAACATCTTCTATGAGAAAAACCCTAGGTGGTATTTTTGAAAATTCTCCAGTTTCATCAGGTTTCGATGTAATTTATGGGCAGATCTTATACTTAGGCTCTACACATGTGCTATTCTCAATCAACTTAACCACATTCCTCTTATCATTCTTGATCTTGGCAGTTATGGAGGTGGTTGCCATTTTTTTTCATGTTTTATGGCTTTCTTGAATTTAGGGCTTTCTTAAAAATAATGACAAGTTGCTTTTGGTGCCCTCGGTACTTACTTTGATCTGTGGTAATGGTTAATGACCTAGTTGCTATGTGTTGAATCAAGTTGAGGACTCTTCTACTTTCTTCTCTTCAATCGCTCTATTTTTCGCTCTACTTTCTCTCTAAATCACAGGTGCAAACTGAAGTGCTTTTGTCAATTATTTATTGGCTTTTTCCCTAAGTCAACAATAAATGCTTTAATGACTTGTCAGGTCATAAAGACGGAGTCCATTGGGAAGACTTTCAAAAATCATCATCAGCATTGACATGATGCTTAGGACAATTGTTGACCATTTTTCTTTTATCAAAGGATATCAATATTCTGTCATGACAAATCTATGACTTTGCCTTCTTACCAATGGGTGTCGGGTTACATTGGTAATTTAACCATTTCATGTATTTACCAACAATTTTTGGTAAGTATAGACAGCTCATCCATTGTGTTTAGCAATGATTTTTGGTATGTGGATACTGATGGGTTTGTTTTCTCAGAATTGAAACAAGTAACATAATATGCATCTTATTATGTATATTTTGATTATCTATCTATTGTATAATGGAACTGATGCAAAATATGAATTGATATAGTGCAATTCCATACTTACTTGTTTAGCTCAAGTGGGGGTGGTGATGTCACTGGATCCATTGGATGGGGTATCACCATTTCCATTGCTAGGTCCAGCTTCATCATTGCTTGAAGATTTTGTCCACATTTTGTCTCTAGCCCTCCGGATATCTTCAATGGTGTTTCCATTGGGATATGTGCTTGTCTCTATCATTCGGTCTTTGCAATCTTTCTTGAGATGACCAACTTTTTGATAGTGTAAGCATGCCATTCCAGGGTTTGACTAGCCTCTAGACCTTTTGGTCCATGCTCTCATATAGTTTGCAGCAATGTGACCATATCTACCACATGCTATATAGTTTGTCCAAGTATTGTAATCCCATACATATTGATTACTAATTCTCTTTGGTTGATAAGGAGTTTCTTATCCTTTAGGCTTCCATGCTTGCCTTATCTTTTTCTAGCATTCTTCAGATGTGTGCCCATTCATCTTGTAGGTAGGATAGTATTTGTCCATGTAGGTTTCCTTCTTTGGATTTTCTATCTTAGTCTTGCATTCATAAGCCTTATGTCCTTTCTTGTTACACTTGTAATAGAATCCTATGAATGTAGTTGTAGATTTAGGAATACCTCTCATTTTACCTCGGCATACATTTGATGTGTGCCCTTGCTTTCCACAGTGCTTGCATGTCAGCTTTCTTGGTCTTAGATTTTCATAAACATTCTTTGGATTGGCTTAATTTGATGATTCTCCATTTTCAGTAAAGCCTAAACTGTTGTTGTTGTTGTTGACTCTCCGCTGTCCTTCAAGAAAATCATCCATTCTCTTATTGTTTTCTTCAGCCTTTTTGATAACTTCATTATGTTGTTGCTAAATTCTAAACTCATGCTTTAGTTTTTCATTTTCTTCTCTTAGTTCACCGATAATTTGTATTCTCTCAACGAGTTCTACATTTATTCTATTTTCTTCTTGACTCATAAGAATAATTTGATTTATGAGATCATGGTGATGCTCAACATGTCTTTGAATTTACAAATCCTTCTCTTATAAATTTTCTATAATCTTCCTTCTGTCATCAATAGCAAGTTTTCTTTCTATTTCAGCTTGTCTAGAAAAACTCATCACATCAATCATTCTTACCATCTGGCTCTCTTGACCAATTTGCAGCATCTTTATTTGCTCTGTCAGATGTTGATTAATCTCCTTTAGATTTGTGATGTTCTCTTTTGATGTATTTGATGTATTAATTGCATTTGATCCTGAAGATTCAAATAAATTTGGGATCTCTTCTTCTTGATAATATTTTTCATTACTCCGGGTAGCCATACCTTTCCTTTCATTCAGCAATTCTCTCATTTTGATTCTGGCTTCTTTATACTGTTCATAAAAAATTTGTATCTCAAGCTTTTTGTTCTCAATATTCTTATCAAGTTTGTACTTCTCCACTGTATGATCTTTTCTCTTAAGCCTTTAAGCTTTCCAAGAAGAGACTCAGCTTTGATACCAGTTGTTGGAATTAATGGGAAATAGTACTGAGAGGGGAGGGGTGAATCAGTACCTCTAAAACTTTTAACACCTTTCTAATTAATCATTAGTAATCATTCATTACTTCATTACCAACCATTACTATTGTTATTTCTTATGCATGTATTGTTCATTCATAATCTTTGATAGTTTGCAACATTCATGAAGGTGATAAACACATAACACAAGATATGGTATCACAGAAAACTCCTGTTAGGAAGTAAAAACTATGGCGGGGATGGAACCCACAAAACTTCAATATCTGTAGAATGGAAGGGAGCCGGTTAAGGCTTACGATTTGATCACTTCTGATGATCTACCCTGTTAGGAGTATTAAGGTGGAGACATGTTAAGATCTATTCTATTAAGAGCTTTAGCAACACTGATTTAAGTGTGCACTCAGTTATGAGATTTACAATAAGACTGTTAAGTCCACCTTTCTTAAAAGGATTTCATATGCGTACTACACTTATTAGAATGAGTACAAATGTTGACCTGACTACATGCAATCTACAATTGCTGATTACAGATCTATTAAAGCTAGCAGAATAACAATATCACCTTAAGTGATTGATGAATACCTTTTCTCTACTCGTCGGTAGCCTGTGTTCTACTCTTGAAATTTATTTTATTCTATTTATGTCCTTCTGCATGAATTCACTTGTCTGATATCTAGATGCTCTCCATGGCTACAATCTTCATTGAACAACTACTATTCTCAATAGATTGAGCATCTATTTATACAATTTTTTGACCTATCTTGGAATCACACATTACAATGTTAACTCTTAGATCCAAGGTTTACAACTTGACCTTGATCTTTAGTTTGCATGTTTTAAATCAGTAAAACTAATTAAAACAATATTAAATACATTTCTTCCTCCACACATAATGGATTTAAAAGTAAATCAAGAAGCTATAAATACAATTTCAGTGATTTAGCTAACGTGGAAAGTCAGATCCACTTTTTGCGAGATGTAACTAACTGTCAATTCTTGGTCGTCAGGTTGAACTTGAAGTCTATTGACATTCCTTTGTTGAACTATTCATTGGGTTCCCTTCATCTGTCGAGTTCCTCTCTGTGTTGTTCCATTGGGTTGCACTATTGTTACTCTTTGAGTTTCCTTTACCTTTTTTTAATTGGATAACACCAAATAGTGTTTGTAGGGTAACCTTGGCGCCGGGTAGTGTTGTTCCCTGTCTATCGATGTAGTGATGACCAATGGTGTTGATCATGTTTTTCCTTGTATACACTAATGGCAAAATATAATGCCTTCAACATTTTGCATCATCTTCATTTTTATGTGAGTGTAGGAACGTACTCTTTTCCATGCATTTAACACATCCTTTCACAAAAAACATACGTCTCTCTTATTCATCAACATTGTTAGACCACAATCTCAGTAATTTTATTCACATATTGTGTCAATCCCAACACCCATCAGTAATAAGGATTCAATAAATGATTTTCACTCATTTGACAACCTTGGTGCAACACTAATCCTAGAATCACTAGAAGGGTCATCTTTTCCATGACAAAATTCACTATTAGAATCCTCATGGATATACTCATCATATGTTATAATTGCAACATCTGGTCTATCATACATAACCCTAACATGGAAGTGGGATTGACAACCCCTTTTGAATAAAAATGTGCATCCTTTCCTTCTTTTCATGTGCATTTCTTTTATCTTGAGGCCCAAAATCACAATAGTAATTATTTATACATGTACAAAAATATATATTAATCGATATAATAAATAAATAAATAAATAAAGGTGACATGCTTAATTTATTTATTTAAATCTAGAAAAACCTTGAATGCATCTTTGTGGCATGGTTAGTAGGTTTTGTCAAATTATACTCCATGTGTTTTTGCATATAAATTTTGTTTCTATACCATCCAATAAACCTTCACCTTTGACAAACTGAGGGATTCTGTCAAGAGGGATAGCAACACAACAGTCTATCTTTTGGCCACTATCATCTCCAATAGGCATCCATTCAAGTTGATAACTTGAGAAATGATTTCCTTCATTGGGAATGTCTTTCACGTCTAGCTTGATAAGTGATTCCCATGTATTCTTTTTACCCATCCTGAATAATATTAATATTTTTATTGGCCCTCTATATTGTTTAAATATGTAGGCAAAGTTTTATAGTGACACCATTATATCTATATATTAATATCCTCAACATAATATTTTACTAATATCAAAATCATAGAAACACATCGATCATTAATAAAACATAATGACATATTTCATAGAATGATATGATGATGTAAGTGAATCTATAACATTGGACATAGATGATTTTGAAAATGGATGTGTTTGAAAAATTGATTTGTATGAGGATGTTATGATGGTGTAATTGATAGTATAACCTAGGACATGGATGATTTTGAAGATTCTATGTGACTATGGGTACTATAATCATGATGTAAACCTAGGAGATAAATGTTTATAAAGGTGTCAATATAGCTTGTAGATATAATAATAATTTTCATTCTAGGTATGAGCCCACTAGGTGAATCTAATACCTCAATCAAGCATACTTATAAAATTAACTAAATGTAAGATTCTTCATGCAATTTTGAAATTTTTGAAGCTAATACATGATTAATAAAATATATGGCTCAAAAGATGAAGGCCCTTTCTAGGTTTAAATGAGAATTTCTAATCAAACATGAAAAGCACAAGAGACATAACACCAATCTTATAACTATTCAAGAGGGGTGATTTCTAGTGACAACAAAACCTTTTATTCATTCAATTTTTCATGCTTTTATTCTTTGGCTTACAATAATGAACTTTATAAAGTTCTTAAAACTTTCATGAAAAAAGGAATTTGCATTAAATGACCAATGAAAACATAAAAATAAGACATCATACTAAAAAATTAACCAAACCATTGAATTCCTTATAAAAATTTGAACTTGTTTTAAAAATTCATAGAAAATTGAGTTCTTATGTAAACGTTAATACAATTTAAAGATTGAAGAAGAAACCTAATTACCTAATTTTTGGTGTCTAATATGAAGATACCATCCTGAATAATATTAATTTTTTTAGTGTCCCTCTATATTGTTTAAATATGTAGGACAAGTTTTATAGTGTGATAGAGACTCCCTTAGTGTGCTTACACAAGATTACTAGGACCCTAACTGTTCCCAATTTTCACAAGACCCTATTATTTCTTATAGGATATTCCAAGTACTTAATTATCTAGTTTAGGACCTCTTCAACACCACTCTAATAGTTGGAAACCATTGTGCTTCACTAGGGGTAACTATTAACAAGTTTCACTTCACTTCTTTTCTCTTTCTTGGCTGACTCCAAGTGTCTTTTTGACTCCTCTCCTTAGCAAGTGTTTGCTAGGGATATAATTCATAATACAAACCTTCTTGGACTTCATTTGATCTCATTAGGATAGGGTATCAAGGCTTTTACAAATGATTCCTAAACTCTTAAGGGATTTTGTCTTTTAGGCCTAATTCTCCTTCTATCCCTATTTGACTAGTTTTTCGCACTTCTTTCAAAACTTTCCCAAAAAAACCCAAAAAAATAATAATATTCAGATACAATTTTCCAAAAAATGAAATATTTTATAGGTCTTATGGCTCTAAGGTCTCCGTACAGTGGATTCCTAGAATTAAGGGCAACTAGGGCTAATTGGGCTATTTTGGATCAGTCAAGTGACTTATGCTTCAGCAAGTACCCAAATGGATTGGTAAAGGCCTAAGCTTCTTATGAAGTCTTTGTATAACCAAAATGTTCACAAAACCATTCTTGGTTTCACTCTGCAAATCATACCTTGCATTCAAACACAATTAGATCACTAACAAGCACCTAACCGGATGCACTGGACTCACCTAGGGCTTGTCATTAAAAATAGATAAACATCTTCTTAGAGCTCCTCCATTCATATTTACACTATAAAAGGTCTCCCTTCCATATCCCTCAAGGCCATGTTGTAATGCACGGTTGGGTTCTATGGGGGAGCCATTTTACCAAAAATTGTCCTCACAAAACCAGTAACTAGCTAACTAAGAAAAGATTTCACAAACTTACTCTACTAAGAACTAAGAAACATTAAAAAAAAAAATGCTATAAATACCCTAGCTACAAGAATCCAACTCGATATTGAGTGATTAAATCCATTAAAGAACACTAGTAAACAAAAGTGAGTAATAGTGCACAAGAAATAGAATACAGAGCAACTTTTCTAAATTTAAATTTCTTCTCCACATCAGCTAACATCAAGAAATGGGCCTCCTTGTGGTTTAATATGATTTCCCCATTTTTTAGGCAGTTATAATAACTACCATGCCCCAAACATCGAATGGAATCAATTCTTGACAATGTTGTCATGACAACATTTTGACAACTTTTTCAAATTTTCTTCTAAATTAATTTTATGATCTTAAACCAATATAAAATGATGTAAAAACACCATAGAGGAAATTTTAGGCTCAAACACAAGCTTTCCTAATCCTTTTAGGCTTTTAGACCCAAAATCCCACTTTAGGCTAATAAAAGAGCTAAAACACTAACAAAATCAAAACAACTAGAATGGATTGATCCCAGTCTAATCCATCTAGACACTAACTCACAAGACCTCCTAAGGCCTAAAAAACCACTCCTAACCTAGCTAGGGTCATTGTTATGCCCTACATCCACGTCCCTACATTTTGTGTGCAAAACATTGGGTCCCCCTTTTTGTTTTCTGCTTTTGGCTCTTGCCTGCCTTTCTTCCTTTGTTTCTTTGTTTTCTTTCTTTGGGTTTTTTTTCCCGCGGTGTTGTCTTTGCTTTTTGTTTTTGTCCCTTGTGTCTCCAGAACCCAGTCCCAGAGTTGGTCGTTCCTTGTCCAAGAACCAGAATCCAGACTCTGGGATTCTTTGCCATGATGTCTTCTTTTCATAAGAGGATATGGTCACACGGAATCCCTGGGCTCAGAGTCCAGAGGTCAACCTATTCTAGAGTTTGTGGAAGGAAAGGTAACTTGTTTTCACCTTTGGTATAAATAGAAATCACCTGTCATTTTCACAATTACCGCGATTAAAACACTTAACTAATTTCATAGCGATTTGAGAGAGATTAAGTGCAAAGTAATTCTGAGTTGTTCTAAGTAATTGCGGTTGGTTTCTGGTATTGAGTGGTGATCATTTGGAGGTGGAAGCTGATGCAGAGCATTTGCGGTGCCTTTCCTTCCTTGCTTCCTTTGGATTTTCAGGTTGGTCTCTATTTCCTTCCTTCATTTTTTCCGCTTTTGGTTTTTGTTTGGTTTGTGTTTTGCTTGGTTTTGTTTTCATTATGTCTCTACATTTTGGTCATCTGGTTCCCCACCCATTGGTTGGTTGGCTCTGCCAGAGGGTTGTCTGCCTTCTGTTTGGTGAAAAATATTGTATATGCGTTGTAGATTTTGTACATTTTGTGTATGTTTGTATTTTGCTATAAATTCAGTGTTTTACAGGTATATCCTTCCATTTTTATGAATATACCTTTCAGCCCTACTGTAGTTTAGGTGTATATATTATGTATATTTGTCTGGTCTTGTGTCATGATCATCATTCTTTATATGTTTTCCATCCATGTCTGTGAGCTCATTTAGGGTAGAATACCGCCTGGTTGAAGCTTGGCTCTTGGCCGGTTTCAACCAGGTGGTTTTCTCTCTCCTCCATAAACTGGCCTTAATGACCCATTTATGTCCCATGTATACATTCAAGACTGTCCAAGTGGCATCTAATTTTTACGTGTTCGGATATTTGGCACCGCCATCACCATAACTCCCCATTTATTACATAGCCATGTGATGCTGATGTAGGCTTGACAGCTCACTTTTTGCGCACAACTTCCAACGGTTTGTTTTCTGGACTCTAGGTGTTTTTTCCTCACCCAACCCACATCTTTCTTTCATCAAGTATGTTGAGACCTTGGGCCCATATATTGGTTAATTTTCTAAGTTTTCATTATATATATACTTTTCAAGATTTTGGACCTAAACTAAATTTTCAGGGAAAAGAAGTGCCCCGATGGTAAGATCTCCGGATCCCAGAAAAATATTTATTCATGAATTCTGATGGTCACCTTGTCTTGTAGGTTTCTAGAAAAACATACCTTACAATGTCTAAGGCTTCCACATCTTCACCACTCGGAAGTCCGGAACTTCCTTCCACAGCGGTCACCAAGGTAGCCATCAGATCTAAAATGGAGAGGGCCTTAGAAAAATTACCTCTCAGCATGAAGTATGTGAAGGAAAATGCCATCATGGGATCAAAGATTGATTCCAAAGTTCAATTAATTATTGACACCAACATCAAAATGTGGGTTGAGATGCAAGCCCTGGTTAAAATAATTTACATTCAACGACATTTTAGGGATCCATTGGCAATCAGCGTCGAGGATTCTAGGATTCTCAAGGCTGCCTATTTTCCATGCTTGGTGCAGGCCCCAAAGTTGATTCTCACACTTGCAACACATTACAACTCTTCCATCCAGGCTGCCATGCTTGCAGCCCTAGAACCGACCGGGTATCCCACCCCCATGGTGTCTCTCGACACTGTAGCTTTTCGGGTAGGGTTGGGAATCCCTCAGTTTGACCACCCAACTATCATTACCAGAGCTGATGCCTTAGTGCAATTTTGATAGTTGGAGGTCACAACCTGGCAATACATGAACAATCATTGGCTCAAGACTCCGAAGAGGGACCCTAGGAAAATGAAGTTAGAGATCCCCCGGTCTGAATTTAAAGAAAGCATCCAGATAGGGATGATAGCACTAAGCCAGGTCTTCGGGCAACCCAATGCCTAGAAATTCACAGGGTGGATGTACTACTTCTTTCTTGGCATCACCACTGGCGGGGAGTACTTTGATTGGGCCACCATTATTTCAAACCATGTGGATTCTCAGTTCCTTCAGGTGGCTGAGAAGCGCAAGTTTTATATGACTTCTTATGTTCTTTGGGCCCTAGCGCAACATTGACCCACCACCAATGGGTTACTCACATCAGGTGTACTTAGGATTGGCCCAGGTCAGAAGGCTCCTTGGGATTATTTCCCACAAATCCAATGGGAAGCTAGTTTCCCCAGTTTCTGCAGGTGAACAATGCCTTCATCTACTACAACTTGCTCACACCTACCCGGGATGTAGGATACTGCCTCTCCATAGAGTTAATGGATCTGGTCAGAAGTTATGGCCATTATTACATACAATTCCAGTAGCATACATACATAAGGGTAACCGGCTTCTCTGGGAAACCTTACTTGTTGCCCAAACATTGTGGGAACAAGATAATTCTCTTAGAGTATTGCAGACAAATGATGGAGTTGCACGCATTATACACCTTAAAGAAGGTGAAAAATATTCCATTCCCAATCACTTGTGCAAATTAATCATGCAGTCTGGCCGTAGCCAAGGAGGCAGATAACGAACTCAGGAGCTTGAACCTGGTAGAATTTTATCTAGCGTGGAAGAACTTTGATCCGCATGGAAAAATTGCACTGGCACTTCCCCGGGCATCAGAGCACCACCAATATCACATGGAGGACATATGGGAAGATTACCAGTGTAGACACCTAAAATTGTCCATTCACACTAATATTAATTTTTATTAATATTTTCCCTTAACATTATGGTTAATTTTATTAATTGACTATAATCGTTATATTCTTCTATTTATTTAATTAAATTTATTTTAATTAAATAAATTCATTTTCCCTTTGTATTTAAATTTTATTTAAATACTATAATATATTAAATTCAATATATTATCCCTCCATTGCCCTTTTTTAAAATAAATTTATTTTATTTTATTCCTCCACTAGCCTAAAGTCCTTCTAAACCATGATTAAATTAAATTTGTTTTAATTTAATCCCTTTTACCTTATCTAATTTCACCTCTTCCTAATTATTCCTCTAATCTTGATTAAAGGTGGATTACCTTTAATCATGTGCACAATCACCTTTTCCAAGGTGAGGGTTGACTTTTCCTCTTTTAACCACTTAATCCCAGCCACTCATTCTTTTTGCC
>MU226196.1:1057021-1083302 GCA_018584345.1 Thuja plicata
GGAAATCAAATTTTCAAAAATGAATCCTCAGAGAAATCATATAATGTTTAAGAGAGCTGATATGTCACATTCTAATTCATTGTCTGTCTCACATCTCAGCTACTCTTTTTGCACAGTAATCAAAATACGAGCCTATGATTGGTTGCCGAGAGATTTACTCTGTCACATCAAAAAACTGCCACCACTTTTCAGATCTTGTAATCAGGTGACTGCACGACTGCATTAAGTCTCTTTGTCACAGGCTTCTATTACTAACCATGGTTCCATCTCAAGACTTGGCGACAATGTGCTTCCGTAACCTTGGCTGACCCAAGTTACAATCTGGCGACCAGGCGACATAACTGAAATCATAGTCGCGCGGAGTTAAGACTAACTCATCTTTCTTTTCGAGACCTTGCGACTTGCCATTATGCTTAACCTTCATTGTTATCTCCCTGTCGCAAAATGCTTAATTTCTATTTCAAGACTACGTGACAATACCTAGTCGCCCAGTCGGGAGAATCAAGCCCTGAGCATTTAAATTTACCTTAATAGGTTATAAGCACCCTTTTTCACTTCTGACGACTACGCGACATACCCTAATCGCCAAGTCGGGAGGACTTTTCCCTTGGGGCACTTTTCTTTCCAGACTTTGCGACCACCATTGGATCCTTTGATTCTTTCATCTGACGATTGTCGCTTAATCGCTTGATGTTCATGCCTGCCCTTAAATCATTCCCAGACATCACGACAGAATGTAAAGCACCATAGTCTCGTTGTCGTTGAATCCACTTTCTCCTTCTTGCGACCATGCGATAACCTTCTCTTAACAGCCACCCACCTTATGATGCATGTCACTCGATCACTGGTTCATTTACTGCATACTTGAGAACTGAGTCATCATCTTGCTCTCGCGACATCCCGACTACAATTTGCTGCAAAATTCAAACGGCTAGTCGCGTAGTCTCAGCTAAAATTTCTTAACCACTATTTCTTTTCGAGACCACGTGACTGAAGGCCTGACTTAACTGTTAGCTTTGATTGATTTGGCGATAACGCAACATGAAGTAATCACGAAGTCTGAGAACATTTTCATAACTGTGAGAAATCTTCTGTGATCACCCGACTAAGCAGTGGGTCCCTTCTTCATAAAGTCTTATGACATAACCATCTCGCGACTACCCGAAATGAAAGAAATCGCTGAGTCTCGGAAGGCAAAGGAATATTTTGAAGTTTAAACGAGACTACGCGACACAAGGAAAACACTAAGTCAGGAAGACAAATGGAATATTTATTCTAGGTAACGCGACGAGGTGACTTGAATTAAAACACATGCCTTTAGTGAATGGAAAAAGTAACGCTGAAACATAAGACATGACCTAGGGTTTACAAAATTCATCATTTAATACTTGGATAGCCTAGGGTTTTTAGGGTTTTAACCAATTTGAGCAAAGTTTAGACTTGAAAACCTAAAATCTGACATGGGTAAGGGCATAATGAACAAGAGATAGCTGAATTGAACACATCAGAACTCAGAGAGCAGGACAAGGAACCAGGGAAACAAGAAAAATTAGGAAATACAACCAACATACCCCCAGTACAAGGCAAAGCAGATTGATAAGTTGGCCCTCCCACCGGTGGACTGGAATGCCCAGGAGGGGCCCACCATTGAGAAAATTTACACACAATGTGGTCAAGCGTAGCCACATATACTTTAAGAGAGTATGCCTCAGGAGTACCCACAGGGATGCCCAGCCAGTATCAAAGCTGACACCTGGGGCTAAAACTTCTTCACAAGGAGAAGATAGGGGAAAAAGAATAATGGAGACTCCAAATCTACAGGAGACCCCCATAAAAGAACAACTAAAGCAATCAATAGCGGCCTCCCAATAGATGAGGGAGAAATTAATCACATGGTTGGATACTCCGGTGCTCATGACTGGACCTATCCATCCTCCTTCTTCCCCTTCACTAGCAGCACTAATGGTCAAAGCAATAGGAGTAGATCCAGAAGAGGAGTAGGTCCTAAGAGATGCAAGGCCTCCTTTGGTGACAAGATGGAAGGAAATGCTTAATCCAAAGCTGAAGGTAGAACCAGAGCTAGGGATGCCTTAGATCCCTCAAGTAGAAATCCTTTTTTCTAACTCCCCAGAGCCGGAGAGGGAACCAGAGCTCATTCATGTCCTAGCAAATCCTCCCCCTCAAGATGAGTTTGATGATATTTTTAGAACTGACGAGTTAGAAAATTTTCTGGGAGACATTGAACAGTCAGAGGCTAAAATCCTAGTGTAGGATGAAGCTCCGGAATAGGAACCTACACAAGAGTAGGAGAAACAGGTAGAAGAAGAAAAGGGGATAGAGCAAGAGATCTCCTCCAAAGTCCCAGAAATACAAGATACAGGAGTTTGAGGGCAACAAAAAAAAAGTGAACAACTGGCATCGGCTGGGGAAACTAGATCCATGGGAACAATCGTGACCCCAACTGCCATGTTCCAGATGTTGTTCCCAACACCAACATTTGGGGAGGTAATCACTGAGGCCCAAACGTTAAACCTTGGCCCATTGCCTCCCCCACTACCTAAAGATATACTGATGGAAGAGGACACCCCAGCAACAAAGGCTGAGGAAGAATAGGAAAATGAAGAAGAAAACCTTAGGACAACCAATGAGGACCCGAATATCACTGAAGATATAGATGATGGGGCAAAGGATACAAGTATCTCTCGAGAAAATATTGTCGGTGAGACAGAAGATACTGAGAAGGAGCCGAAAGAGGCTCATACTATTGAGGGGGCACAATAGGATATTGGGGAGAATTTATAGGAATAGGTTTTGGCTACAAAGCCACTCTACCCACCACAGTGGTTGGTGGAATCTCAGAAGAGAAAGGCCCCCCCATCAATACCCAGAGCCCATCTTTCTTTGGTAGAGATGATGGCTCAAGCACAAAACCCACTGAAGGCTAAGAAAGCCCGGATAGTTCACGCTCTTCAAACTAAGCTAGGTGGAGAAACAGTCACAGTAATCACGACACCTTCCCCAGATGTAGACAAGGCAATGGCTGAGGCCAGAGATTATGATGTCACAGAGGTGTTGCTAGGGAAGAGGGGAAAATAGGGTTAATTGAACCTGTTGAAAGAAGTAGCCAAGGTAGTGGAGTTCACTACAAAAAGGAGGCTCAAAAGTACAAGGTAGAAACGGAGAAAAATGCAAACCTCATGGGGTTGCTGACTAAGTTGGACCGGCCCATTAGCACTATTCCTACAGGGGCTTCTAGGTTAGATGTACCATTTCCATAGAGTGATATAGACTCATTATGAGTGATGAAGAAGAAGGCCCAAGCAGTTGATGAATGGGTCACCTTGCAGTTGGGAAATGTCTGGAACTTCCTAGTGTCCACCCTCCCGAATCTATATGCGGTCTACCATGTATTACATCAGGCCAAAACCACCATCAGTATATATGGGAGGCAGACATCGAGAATTATGAGGCATGGAAGGTTGAGTTAGAGGAACTCATCAACCTCGGAGAGGAGATTGTTTCTGAGTCTGGAATTTTTGGGGAAGAGTCATTTGATTTTGTGAGGACCCACCACTCCAGACTTGACCTCACATTGGGGGTAATCAAGTAACTTGTGGGGACTCTGTGGGATAAGATCAATGCAGTATAAAGTTCTTTTAATTTATACAAGTCTTTTGTCTTGAAGGTCTCCAGAGCTGATCCATTCAGCACTGACACATGCACACTAGAGAAGTATGTCTTGGGGAAGTTTGATGAGTTAATTGAGTCAAGGTATCAATCCTTGGAGGGAATAGATGGAGCTCAAATGATGGAAATAACTCGCATGATACTTAGTGGTCATGATGCGGCAAAGATGGCCGATGAATTTAAGGGAAATGTTCCAGACCTGGGGGAACAGATTGAAGTGGCCAAATACTAGTGGGCTAGCCTTAAAGACATCAATGAAGATGGAATTTCTCATCTCCTCTAGACCTTCAATGACAGTAAGAAACAATAAAGTTTCTCTGGGGGCCAGAGAAAGCCTAAGTGTTTTGTATTCTTTATTCTTTTGGAACGTAAGTTCCTAAATCTCAGAGTCCCGGATCCTATATTTTGTATTCTTTCATTGATCCGTGTCCCATCCCTTAAGGCCAACCGGTCACTTTCGAAGTAGTTAATAAAGGTTTTCAAAAGGTAGATAGCTATATCAAGGCATGCCAGATTGGCAAGAGATTTTCTAACAAATGGTCTTCTTGAGGCGCCGCTTTAGAAGTACACTTGGCACATTGGAGACAAGGTTCCACTTTTCCCATTTATGAGACATGTAGCCTTGATCCTCAGGAGATTGGATTTCTCCTTTCTCCTTCTCGGCTCTCTTCTGAAGGCCAATTCTTCCACTCTACGTCTCATCTTTTTCTTCTGACATGACAGGGCTATTTTGTCTCTAGGTCTTTAGTAGAGTGGCGCAAGTAGTACCGGCCACCGAATAATCTATTTATTGTAGTGTAACGTAAGCTAGGGTTAGGGTTAGATGTGTATGTGTATAAATAGTATGTCTAGCCCCATTCCAAGGGTCGGAAAAATTGATGATTTTGTAGTCCATAGTAATAGAAAAGCAGTCTTTCATTTCTCATGTTGCAGAGCTCAATGCTCCATAGTTTAAGTTTTTAGTAGTTAGATTCTCCCTTGGAGCCACCATTGTACCAGGCACCAGTGCTTTCTAGAATAAATGTTAGTGAAGAAGGGAGAGTTCTTGCAATGATGTTGTTGGCATTCTATCTTTTGGGTTGATGGTATTTTATGCTTTATGTTCTTCATGTCCTTTGCTCTAATACTTAAAGTAGATTAACGACCTCCTTTCCTTTGCTACTGATGAAATATGAACTGATGGTTGTATGTTTCCTCGGTATTTAGTATAGTGTGTTAGAGTACTATTGGTGTTTTGAATGTTCAACATAACTATAGGTAAATGAAATACTTCTATCCCTGCAGGATCTTTTTCAGTTTATTTTTTAAGTGTAAGCATGCTTGGAGAAACCTCACCTTCTTGAATCCCCGGAGAGAATGAGTTGAAGATAACCAACTATCCCCCTCAAAAATAGTCACATCTCCCAACCAAGCCCCGCACCGTCAAGACCTGACCCACAGGTGCTTGGAGGCCTAGGGAATCTCATTTCCCTTGAAAACCTTTACAGGCAAAGTTGGTCGGTACCCCGGTACCCGGTGACAAATTACCTCTATTGGCAGACCCGGTCACAAGAACCCCGTCAACAGTTAGTACAAGCCATAACCAAAATGTAGAACTATGAGATAGCCTAGGTGCTCCTACACCATTCTCCCCAAATAATAAGATTTCAATCCACCCTTGGATTGAGCAAGTTGGAGTCTTTCCCCATCTTTTTGAACTCTGTTTCTTTGATCTAAGTAGCCTTTGTATCTCCTTGGCCATGCTACTTTACTAAATGCTCCTTGTTAGTCTTTTGTCTAATCTTTTTATAGACCATTGAATCAAGTATCTTTTTTTCTTTCTTTGGTTGTGTAGGGGGTAATTACATGTCCTCCACTTCTTGGATAACTTCAGTAAGACTGTGATCAGGATCAGGAGTAGGGCCCATGTAAAGAACAAGATCTGCAACATTGAAGAACAAATATAATCCAATATGTTCAGGGAGTTCAACTTTGTAAGCATTATTGCCATATTTGGCCAGAATAGTGAAAGTTCCTAATCTCCTCATCTGTAGCTTATTTGGCACTCCCTTCTATAACCTTTCCTTGTTCAAATGGACCATTAAAAGATCCCCTACTTGGAATTGTACATCTTTCTTTCTTTCATCAACCTTCTATTTTATCTTTGCAATGTTCTCTGTCAATGTCTCTATCATTGATTCATGTACTTCTTTCATTGAGTGTGAAAAGTCTTCTACATATCCACTCCCTTTGGCTCCATCCTTTAACTCTCTTAGTTCAAATATCCCTCTAGGATGTACCCCATAAACAACTTCAAATGGACTCCTTCCAGTTGTCCTGTTGATTATGTCATTATAAGCATATTCGACCTACCCTAGAAGGTGGTCCCAAGCTTGACCATATTCATTAGTGAGATACCTCAATAGGTTCCCTAGACTCCTATTCACCACCTTAGTTTGACCATCTATCTGAGGGTGATAAGAAGACCCAAAAGATATATTGGTTCCCAATTTTTTCCATAGTGTCTTCCAAAAGTGACTCATAAATTTGGAGTCTTTGTCTGAAACTATACTAAAGCGTAACTCATGGATTCTCACCACCTCCTTAAAGAAAAGATGTGAAATCTGACAAGCATTATGAATAGTCTTACAAGGGACAAAATATGTCATTTTTCTAAATATTTCTACTATGACATATATACTTTCAAATCCTTGTCTTGTTCTTGGCAATCCTACCATAAAGTCCATGCTCAAGAATTCCCATGGTCTACTTGGGATGGGGAGAGGTTGATAAAGGCCTATATTGGAAGATGTGCCTTTGGCTTTTTGAAACACTCCACATACTTTCTGATGTCCAGATTCATTCTTGGCCAAAAATAAAACCTTTGCACCAACTCTTGAGTCTTGTTGACTCCAAAGTGACCATTGAGTGCCCCATTATGATTTTATTGAATCAAATTTTCCCTAATTGATCCCCTAGGAGCACATAACTAAATACCCTTAAAAAAAAAATCACTCTACATTGTATAGTTAGAAAAATCACCATGGAAATGATTCTTATGTTCTTTACATACCTTATATATCTTTGCAAAGTCTTGATCCTCTGCATACAAGTCTTTAAAACTTTCAATGCCTATGCTCTGCAATTGTACTTCTTGCAGTGTCAGAAGTCTCCTGCTTAGTGCATCAACTATTTTGTTCTGTAGTCCCTTCTTATGCTTGATATTGAAGGTGTAAGCCTACAAGTATTCCACCCATTTCATGTGTTTGTGACTGAGCTTGTCTTGGGAGTTTTAAAAACTAAGAGCTTGGTTGTCTGAATACACCACAAATTATTTAGGAAGCAAATAGTAACTCCATTTCCTTAATGCTTGGATTAGAGAATACATCTTTAAGTCATAGGAAGAGTTCTTCCTCTTTGCATTAATGAGATTCTCATTGTGAAAAGCCACTGGCCTTCCTTCTTGGCTCGAGACAGCCCCTATAGAAACCTTGCTAGCATCAAACTCAACTGTAAAGAGTTTCTAAGAACTTGGGAGAGTTAAGATAGGTTGAGTAGAAATATTTTTATTCAACAATTCCAAACCCTAGATAGCTTATTCATTTGACACAAAATTTATTCTCATCCCCCCTTTCATGGTATCTAAGATGGGAGCTGTTATGCCCTGCATACCCATCCCTACATTTTGTAGGAAAAATGTTGGGTCCCCCTTTTCACTTTTTCTCTTCCCTTGTCTTCTTTTGTTTTCTTTGCTTTCCCTTTGGGCTTTGCTTCCATGAGGGTTGTCCTTATTTTTCTTTGGCTTTCTTACATCTTCGAGGCCTAGTCCTAGAGTTTGTTTGTTCTTTCCAGAGCTGGATTTCAGACTCCAGGATTCTTCGCCATAATGTCTTCTTTTACGAGAAGGTATGGTTGCATGGAATCCCTAGGTGCGGAGCCTGGAGGCCCGCTTATCCCAAAGTTGTCAGAAAGAGTGCAACCTATTTTTACCCTAGGGGTATAAGTGGAAGTTACCTATCATTTTCATAGTTACTGTGATTAAAAAACTTAGAGCATTCTGAGCGATATTAAGGTGATTAAGGCAATTAAACAGTGAGTTGCTCCCTGTGCTTAGTGGCTAATTGAACTTTGATTTGTGGTGTTTGCTTGTGATTGTTTGAAGGTGGACCTACTACAGAATGTTTTCCATGCTTTTCCTCCCTTTGTCCTTTGCATTTCCAAGTTGGTTGTCATTTTTCCTTCTCTGGTTCTCTATTCCTCTGGTTTTCTATCTTTTTGCATCTATGGTGCTTGTTTTTTTTGTTTTTTCTTTCGTTTGTTCTTATTTCTGCTTTTGTGTTTTGCTTCTGGTTTGCCTCTTGTTGGTGGGTTGGCTCTACCAGAGGGTTGTTCACCCTTTGTGCAGTTGTAATCTAGTGAATATATTGTACATTGTCATAGGGTAGCTTTTGTGCCTTCATAAGTCCTGTGCATTATGTACATATTTTGTAAACACTGTGTATATGTTGTTATTGTTCTGTGAGCTACACTTTGGCCCTTATAGAGCTTCGGTCCTCTATATCTTAATGTATATACCTCATGTAATCCTTCCATCCTATCGATCTCATCATGCTCCATCATGTTTTGAATCATTCTGTCAAGCTCGTCGAGAGAGAATCACCACGGTTCAAACTTGGCACCTCGCTGTTTTGAGCCATGGTAGCTTTCTCTCTCCTCTGTCATGTCATCTTAATAGTGGTATTAATTTCCCATAACTAGGCATTCAAACCCCATGCCATCTGGCATTTAGTTTCCCTTGTATCGGCCCACTTGTCACCATTAATATCATTACGCCTCCTGTCACATGGCCATGTGACGTCCCATGTCAACCAAGTACGGCTTCCTACTGGTCACATCGACAATGACAATGACTAATTATTTTGGACTCTGGGCATGGGGGCCCCTAGGTTCTCATTCCATCTTTGTCACTTGGTTCAATACCCTGGAGCCTCAGAATGTTTATCAGAATCCAACTCATGTATGTCTTAACACTTCAAGATTTTTTGACATGTGCTAACATTTTTGGACAGGTGCAAAATGGTGATGATTTCCCTAGAATCCACCAAGTTATTATTATTATATCATGTATTGACATTTCTCCGGTCTTTTAGGTTAGTGATTATGTGATCGAGATGTCTGAGGTGATCACTCCTCCTGATAGCCCAAAACTTCCTACTACCTCCACTCGAGCGGCCACAAAAACCAAGGCCAAAATGATGCTGGCTAAGTGGCCACTGACCATCAAATACCCGAAGGAGGGTATTCTCATGGGATCCAAGGTGGACTCCAAAGTGTAGGAAATAACAGACATAAAGCCCATACTTTGGGCTGAAATGCAGGGCTTAATTCAAGCCATATATAGTTTGAAGGTCGATGGAGATAGAATGGCCACTCATTTGGCTGCCTCTAGCATTATTAAGGCTGCAAAATTTCCTTGTTTGGTGCAATCACCAGAGTTGATTCTCCAGCTGGAAACACTCTACAATGCACCTACTCAGACTATTCTCCTTGCCAATCCCCGTTCGTTACAATATCCAGCAAAAATTGTCACCCTAGACACAGCCAATTTTGCCTTAGGTCTGAGGATTCCACAGTTCAAGGGGTCCGTCATCATCAACCAGGCCAAGTCATTATAGTATTTTGAGGAAGCTACCTTTGTCTCCTAGAAATATCTCAATACTCAGTGGCTGAAGTCCCCAAAGAGGGATCATAAAAAGATGAAGTTGGAAATTTCCCGTGGGGATTTCAAAGAGCCCATTAAGGTGGGCATTATATTTTTAAGCATGATATTCAGACAACCCCATGCCCAAGATTTATCAGCATGGATGTATTACTTTCTTTACTGCATAACCACCCGCAACCAAACTTTCAACTGGGCATCTATTATAGCCAATCACATGGACACGTAGTTGAAGGGCATCATCTAGCATTCTAAATTCTATATGACTTCTTACGTGCTATGGGTGCTGGCCCAATAGATACCAGCTTTCCTAGGTTCAGGAATAGTGGGCGATCTTGGGAATGGGCTATGCCAATTAACACCATGGGATCATTATCCCCAGATCTAGTGGGAACTCAGTTTCCTAAATTTTTGCAAGGTAAACGATGCCTTCATTTACCAAAATATTTTGACACTTACTCAGGACTCTGGGTACCGGTTATTGTAGGAGGCGATGAACCTGGTCAGTACTTACGACCACTATTTTATTTAGTTCTAGAAACACACATACATTTGGGTGACTGGATTCTCTAGGAAACCCTATCTTCTTCCCTGGTATTGCAAGGATAAAATCATTCTTTTGGAGTTCTACCGGTAGATGCTAGAGTTGAATGCCTTCTTCACATTGAAGTTCACTAACGTCCCATTCCTAGTTTCTTGTGGGAATTATATGTGCAGCCTCGCCACAACAAAGGAGGCATATGGTGAGTTGAAGAGCCTGGGACTGGTGGAATTCCACCTCACCAGTAAAAATAATGATCCTCTAGGCAAGATTTCCTTGGCACTTCCCTGAGCATCCCCACCGCACAAGGAAGACATTAAAGATTTTTGGGTGGATTGTCAAGATAGTTTTGATCTCCTAGCCCGTGAACATTCATGAATGTCCAAGGGACTTATGAAGGTGCTTGACCTTTGGACTTTTCTGAAGGGTTTTTCAAATGATGGACCACTAGAAGACCCAGCATACAAAGGGAAAGGATTAGATGAGTTGGATCTCCCTCTGATGGATTGGGCCACCCAAGAAGACTTGAAAATTGAGGGAGTATGCCTCCCCATCCTAGAGGCCAGTCATAGTTATTTTTCCTGGGTGTGTCCCAGGAACACCCAAAAGGGACCGATTGTCTGAAGGTCCACTTCAACTTCCGCTTCTACCGCCAGACCCAGCACAGGCAAGGGGAAAGAAAAAGAAGGTACTCTGGCTAAGGTACCTCCCCAAGGCCCAACCCCCATAATGGTATAGCTATAGAAATAAATGGAGTTAGCGATGTTGGCTAGCCAAAAGATAAGCACGCAAATATCCTTCATTCTCCTCGTGGCTCCAATAGCATCTACTCGCCCGACGGGATCCCCGTCATTGGCTGCAATGATGAGCAGACAAACTTTCATTGAGGTGGAGTCTACAAGTATTTTGGATACTGGGGTCCCATTACTGACAAAGAAGAAGAAAAGGGTGACCCCCACTCCTAGTGCAGCCGCTAGCCTTGGTATGCCAGATATGCCCTGAATTGATGTGAGTTCAGATTCCCCCAAACTAGAGGATATTTTTTATTCCTCTCCCCCACACGATGGTTTTGACAATGTCTTCAAGATAGATGAAATCATGAACCTCCATGAGGATGTAGATCATGTGGCAGAAGAGATCGCCGCCATAGAGAAGGAGGATATCCTCGTAGAAGGAGAGATCCTAGAACGAGAAGCTGCCAGAGAGAAGGAGGTCTAGGAGGAAACACAAAAAGAGCCCAAATGGGAGAAGACACTGGTCCAAGGGACCGAGAATGAACCTAGGAAAATCATAGATGAGAAACTGATGATTGGGGAAACTGGACCCACGGGATCAACTATACCCCCATTCATCATGCTCCAGATGCCTTCGGTTACTCTCGAAGACCAAACACCCTAGAGCACATTTGGTGAGGTAGTAAAGGTAGCCGCATTGGTAAACTTTGGCCAGAGACCTCACCCACCTCCAGAAGATGTCCTAGCATACGAAGATAATGAGGCTGAAGAACAACAATGGCAGAATGATGCAGAATTCCCTGAAGATATAAATGTCAAATCGACCAATGCTGAGAAGGATGGGGAAGTCCCCGAGGATACAGGTGATATTGACACTGGCAGGGAAAAGACCCCATATATCACAAAAGAAGATGCCAACATGGTGGAAAATACTAAGGCCTCCGGAGAGCGGGAGCAAGAACAAGAACTAGACAAAGAAAAAGAACCTGAAGACACTATACATTTTAGGAATGCACCACCAAATTTTGAAGAGAATCTAGATACCCAGGTCTTAACAATGAAGATGCCCCAACTGCCCCAATGGCTAATAGAATCAAGAAAGAGAAATGCCCCGACGGTTGCGACAGGTGTTCCACTCTCCTTGGCTAAAATGATGGCCCGAAATGCAGAGGCCCAAAAGCCTAAAAGGCACGGACAGTTCATAGCCTTCAGACTAGTCCAACATGTTGATATTGTAGTGATTGATCATGTAGTAGGTGTTGATATTGTGGCGACAGGGCCAAAATTTTTTGGTGCTTTTTCAAGAAAGAGATTTGCTTTTTCGGGAAAAAGAAGACTGACATTGTAAAACCCTAAAATGGCTCATTTTAGAGGTTTCCCTAAAACACATGTTATAAGAATTTGAGATGTATAATGCATTGTAAGGTTGTGTATGTTTTTGCTGGATAATAAGAAAGGTTGGACGACTGTGTAGGTGGACGTAGCCCAGGTTTTGTGTGAACCACGTTAAATATTTGTGTTATCTATGTTTAGTTTCTTTCTTCTATTATTTCTCTGTGTAACTTTTTATTCTTATATTGTTCCTATTCTGTCAAACCCTAACAATTGGTATAAGAGCGAGGTTTGTTGCTATAGATTGATAGGAATTTCAGATTTGAGTGGGAGCAATGGAGGATTCCAAATTCAAGATTGAAAAATTCAATGGCCAAAATTTTCAATTGTGGAAAATGCAGATGGAAGATTATCTGTATCAAAAGGACCTGTGGAAGCCATTAGAAGGAAAAACCAAGAAACAAGGAACTATGTTAGCAGAGGACTGGGAGGTCTTGGATAGGAAGGCACTAGGATCTATTTGATTGTGCCTTGCACCTTCTGTAACATTCAACATATCAAAGGCAACAACAACCATAGAGCTGATGGAGGCATTAGCTAAGTTATACGAGAAACCCTCAGCTTTGAATAAGGTATTTCTTATGAAGTGCTTATTTAATATGAAAATGGGTGAGGGAGAATCTATATCGAGTCATTTAAATGAATTTAATACCGTCACTAGTCAATTGTCATCCATAAAAATTATATTCGATGAAGAGGTTAGGGCTCTCTTACTTTTATGTTCTTTGCCAAAAAGCTGGAATAGTTTTTTTATGGCTGTAAGCAACTTTGACTCTAGTTCAAATACTTTGAAATTTGATGAAGTTGTTGGTGTCATCCTAAGCGAGGAAATGCGATGAAAAAGCACAGGTGAAACTTCAACCTCATCAGGTTCCACTTTAAACATGGATAACAGAGGAAGAACAAGTGAAAGAGGAAAAGGCCCTTCACATGGAAAGTCACGAGGGAAGTCAAATAAAGGATGTTCTCAATCTAAAGGAAAGAAAGATTGCTAGTACTGTGGAAATCCTGGTCACCTAAAGAAAGATTGTTGGTCTTAGAAAAGCAAACAAGGAGATGGAAATGAAGATAACAGTAAGAAAGCTAATGTTGTAAGTAATACTTTACAAGATGCTTTAATTTGTGTTTGGATAATGTTAATGATTCCTGGGTAATTGATTCTGGGGCTTCATTCCATGCTACACCCCATAGAAAATATTTTCAAGATTATGTTCAAGGTGATTTCAGACAGGTATATTTGGGTGATGATGAGCCCTGTCCTATTGTTGGGAAAGGGAAAATAAAGATCAAGTTTCCAAACAGAAATGACTGGGTACTGCAGGAGGTAAGGCATGTCCCTAATTTAAGAAGAAATTTAATTTCTGCAGGACAACTGGGTAGTGAAGGTTGCATAGTCATGTTTACAGACAATGTTTGGAAGGTCACTAAAGGTTCATTAGTAGTAGCTAAAGGTTTGAAGATAGGCACATTATATCTGTGTACTGGTAACACTTATTCTACCTTAGTTGCTACTAATAATATTAATGTAGGGAAAGCTACTATAGATGTTGCAGGAATAGATTCAAAAATGTGGCACCATAGGCTTGGGCACATGAGTGAGAAAGGGATGAAAACAATTCACTCTAAAAATCTATTGCTGGGGCTGAAAAATATTGATTTAGAGTTCTGTGAAAACTGTGTTTATGGTAAATAGAAAAGAGTCATATTTCTCAGAGTTGGGAAAGAAAAGAAGAGTGAGAAGTTAGAGTTAGTGCATTTAGATGTATGAGGATTAGCTCAGGTATCATCTCTCGGTGGCTCTCATTATTATTTTATTTTTATAGATGATTCAACTAGGAAAACATGGGTATATTTTCTGAAACAAAAATATGATGTTTTTGAAACATTTAAGAAATAGAAAGCTTTGGTTGAGAATGAGACAGGAAAGAAGTTGAAGTGACTCAGATTTTATAATGTAGGTGAGTATTGTAGCATGACCTTTGAAGATTACTATTCTATCAATGGAATTCAAAGGCAGAAGATAGTTCTGGGAACCCCACAAGAAAATGGTGTGTCAGAAAGAATGAATAGGACAATCATGGAACGTGCAAGGAGCGTGAGATTGCATGCTGGATTGCCCCTTCATTTCTGGGCAGATGTTGTAAACACTGTAGTCTATTTGATAAATATAGGACATTCATCCCCTTTGGATGGTGGTATTCCAGAGGTAGCATGGACTGGTAAAAAGGTAAATTATTCATTTATGAAAACTTTTGGTTGTGAATCTTTTGTCCATGTTGATAAAGAAAATAGAACCAAGCTCGATGATAAATCTCAAAAATGTACCTTTATTGGATATGGAGTAGATGAATATGGTTATCGGTTATGGGATTTTGAAAATCTTAGGATAATTAGAAGTAGAGATGTTATATTTAATGAGAAGGTCATGTATAAAGAACAGTTGCAGGAAAAGAAGCATGAACAGATCAAACAAGAATATGTGGTGTTGGATGAGACTCCTGAAAAAGGAACACCACTGGTACCTGATGCTCAGCAACAAAAGGTTATCCCACAAACTCCTATAAGTTTTAGACATTCTACAAGGTCAAGTAGACCTCTTGAAAGGTTTTCTCCTTCTTTGTATTCTATTTTATTGACTGATTTTGGTGAACCAAAAGAATATGAAGAAGCAATGAAGGTGGATGCCAAACAATAGTGGAAGCTGGGCATGAAAGAGGAGATGGACTCCTTGTTGAAAAATAAGACTTGGGACTTAATTCCTTTACCTAAACGAAAAAGAGCCTTGCCTAACAAATGGGTTTATAGGCTAAAGGAGGAAGATGAAGGAAAGAAGAGGTATAAGGCCAGACTTGTGGTAAAGGTTTTGTAGAGAAAAAGGGTATATATTTTGATGAAATATTCTCCCCTGTTGTAAAAATGACTTCAAATAGAACTGTACTATCTTGTGGCTATAGATGACTTGCATCTTGAACAACTAGATGTCAAAACAACTTTTCTCCATGGAGATCTGGAGGAGGAAATTTACATGCAGCAACCAGAGGGATATGAGGTCAAGGGTAAGGAGAATTTGGTGTGCAGGTTAAGGAAGAGTTTGTATGGCCTAAAGAAAGCACCCCACCAATGGTATTTAAAATTTGATAGTTTCATGGCTGAACAAGGTTACCATAGATTTCATTCTGATAACTGTGTATATTTTAAGAGATTGGATAATGGGAGTTACATCATCCTGTTACTCTATGTTGATGACATGCTAGTTGTTGGGTCTAATATGCAACACATAAATGAACTTAAATAGAAATTAGCAAGGTCATTTGCTATGAAGGATTTGGGTGCTACTAAGAAAATCCTTGGTATGAGGATTACACGAGATAGGAGAAATAGAACTTTGAATTTGTCCCAAAGTGAGTATATAAAGAAGGTGTTGAAACGATTCAATATGCAGGATGCAAAAGTAGTCAATACACCTTTGGCTAGTCATTTCAAATTGACTAAGGAAATGTGCCCAAAGGCACAAGAAGAGGTAGATAAAATGTCTAACATCCCATATTCATCAGCTGTTGGTAGTCTGATGTATGCAACGGTATGCACACAACCAGATATTGCTTATGCAATGGGAGTTGTCAGCAGGTATATGAGCAATTCAGGTATGGAACATTGGAATGCTGTCAAATGGATTCTTTGATATTTGAGAGGAACTACTAAAAAGACATTATGTTTCACAGGATCCAGTTCTTCTCTGAGTGGATTTGTTGACTCCGATCTGGTAGGAGATATTGATACAAGGAGGAGTACTATAGGGTATGTTTTCAATGTAGGGGGTACTGCAGTCAGTTGGATTTCTAGATTGTAGAAAGTTAATGCACTTTCAACTACTGAAGTTGAGCATGTAGCTGCTACGGAAGCTAGCAAGGAGATGATTTGGTTACAATGTTTTCTAGAGGAATTGGGTCAAAAGTAGGAAGATCACCCATTATACAGTGATAGCCAGAGTGCCATTCATCTTGCAAATAATTCTTCTTTTCATTCAAGGACAAAGCACATACAGCTTAGGTACCATTTTATAAGGTCTATTTTGGAGGATGGTCAATTACAGCTTGAAAAGATTCACACAAGTGACAAACCTATAGACATGTTCATGAAGGCAGCCCCCAAAGAGAAGCTAGTTTCTTGCTCAACTTCTATTGGGATTCTTGGCTGATGATCGTGGGGTTAATACACAACAAGGTCTTTTATCCAGTGCGAGTTGCACATACTACATTATCGTCTGGTTCCAGTCTCCAAGTGGGAGATTGTTTGGTGTGGATCCTGATAAGTATCCAAGTGGGAGATTATTGATATTATGGTGTCTGATCATGTAGTAGGTGTTGATATTGTGGCGACATGTCTGGTTGATTTTAGAGGTTTCCCTAAAATGCATGTTATAAGCGTTTGAGATGTATAATGCATTGTAAGGTTGTGTACGTTTTTGCTGGATAATAAGAAAGGTTGGACGGCTGTGTAGGTGGACATAGTCCAGGTTTTGGGTGAACCACATTAAATCTCTATGTTATCTATGTTTAGTATCTTTCTTCTATTGTTTCTGCATATAACTTTTTATTCTTATATTGTTCTGGTTCTGTCAAACCCTAACACAATAGGAAGCATAGTTGCAACTATTGCAACACCTCCTCCAGATGTAGATGCAGTGGCTGTAAGGCCTGAAGATTACAATATTACATAAGTGGCACTAGGGAGGAGAGATAAGAAGGGTGAACTGGACCTCCTGAGAGAGGCCACAAAAGTAGTAGAGGCCCGATGCATTAAATAAGGCCAAAAATTAAAGGAGAAAAGAGAAACCAATTCTAATCTCCTTGCACTTCTAGCAAAACTTACACAGCCTCTGGCCGAGATCCATCTAGAAGCCTCTTCCTCCAGATTTCCACTTGTATAGGGAGATGTGGATTCTTTCTGGGCCATGAAGAAGAATGCACATGCTGTGGATGGGTGGGTCACCAAGAAGATAGCTTCCATAAGACAATTCCTGTGGTGGAACTCCCAGATCTTTACTAGATCAACATCCTCCTCAGCCAGGCAAATGGCTCCACTCTTGTATGGGAGAAATACTTGGAGAAGTATGAAAATTCAAAGGCTGAGTTGGAGGATATTTTCAATGTCGGAGAAGAAGCCATCACAAAGGCGAGAATTTTGGAAGATGAATCCAATGATTCTCTCCAGGCCCAGTACTCTAGACTTGGCCTCAAAATCGAGGTATGCAAGGAACTAGTTAAGGCCTTAAAAGAGAAGGTGACCATGGCTCAATATCCTATGGGCCTATTTTAGGCATTTATGGTTGGGGTATTGCAAGTCGATCCCTTCACCACCAGGACATGCACCCCAGAGGACTACGTCCTCATAAAATTTGATGAATGAATGGAATCCATGTATCCAGTTGCTAGAGATTTTGACCAGGGTAGGTTATAAGGATTATCCAAGATGATGATCCAGGCACATGATGCCATGAAGATGGTAGATGAGTTTTGGAATGGGGCTAGAGAGGTCAAAGAAAAGTTGGAGGTTGTTCACAGTCAATGGGATAACATCAAGGACATAGACAAAGAAGGTATAAGCCAAGTATTAGAAGCATTCAAAAATAGTAAGGAATAATAAGGTTCTCAGCTGTGCATATTTTGTATTCTTTATTCTTTGAGCTTAAGCTCCCGGATCCCAGAGTTTTGTATCCACAATTTTGTATTCTTTAGATGATCTGCTTCCAAGTTCCCCAGAGTCGACCAGTCATTGTCAGATAACTAATAAGGATGTCATAAGGTAGGTGACTCCAACAAGGCACATCAACTCAAAGATGATTCTGATAGGTGGTCTTCCCAAGGCACTACTCCAACATAACACTTAGTGCATTGGAGACAGTGGGCCGCTTTTCTATTAATAAGGCATGTAGCCTCGATCCCCGGGGGATCAGATTTCTTCTATTGTCCCTCTAGCTCTCTTCTCAAGGCCGATTATTCCATACCTCCTTTCTTGTCTTATTCCTCTGACATGTTAGACATCTACTCTTCCCAAGGTTGTTGTAGCGTGGTTCCAATAGTACCGGCCACTAGAAATTGTATTTTATTGATTGAGTGTAAAGGTAAGTTAGGTTTATTTTAGGGCAAGTTGGTGTAAAATAATAAGTCTGACCTCATTCCAAGGGTTGGTGAAATTGATGATTTTGCAGTCCACAGCTATAGATATTTTAGTTCTCATAGTTGCAGAGCTCAATGCTCCTTAGTCTTTTGAAGCATTCAGTAGATAGATGCTCCCCTAGAGTTGTGGATGTACTCACCAATGATGCTAGAACACCATTAATGAAGAAAGAAGGATTCTAACAATGGTGTTGTTGGCCTCTCGATCTCTGATTTAATACTTTTCATACTGTATGTTTCTTATGTTCCTTTCTCTAATGTATTAAGTAGATTAACGACCTTCTTTTCCCCTCGCTATTGAATAGGTATAAACTAATGGTTGTGCATGCATTTAATATTTTAGTGTAGCATGTTAGAGCTTGGTTGATGTTTTGAATGTATTTGCATGACTATAGATAGATGGAATACTACTAACTCTAGTATATCTTTTGAAGTTTATTTGGTAACTAACAAATTCTTGTAGGAGAATCCACTTACCTAAATCCCTAGAGAAGATGAGCCAAGATAACTAGCTATCCCCCCAAACAAAATAGTCATAATGCCCAACTTAGCTCCTGCATTGTCAAGACCCGACTCTCACATCCTTGAAGGCCCAGAGAATCTCATTTCTCTGAACAACCTTTACAGGCAAAGTTGGCTAGTACCCCGGTACCTGGTGACAACTTACATCTGTTGGTGGACCCGGTCACAAACCCCCGTCAACAAAAACTGGTGCTAGAAGGAGGGCATGGGCTCGTCCCCTTCTAAGGATTTAGACTTTACACCACCTGAGGATTCCCCAATCCATAGTTGTAGGAAATAGACCTTTAGTGGGATTGGATCATTTTCACTAGCCTGATCCAAAAGAATCCTTATATCAGCCCCCAATCCTGGAAGGTTTGTTGAACTTGAGCCTCCCGCTTGGAAGAAACAGACCCTGAAAGCCAAGCAAGCTAACATTGTCTGGGGATCTACTATGTCTCATAATACCCTAGTTTCCTAGATAAACCTGGGGATTAACACTAAGCCTCACCAAAATCCAACACCCCTGATGGCTACTTAATTTGGAAACATCGGGTCCCTGATGGGAACTTTTCTGGGTGCAACCAATGATCTTCCTACACACCCAAAAAATATTTGCCCCCGATATGAGAACTTAGGCTCACGAACTGCATAAGAGCATTTGTAGGCATAAAAGATGCCATGAACCAACACCGGATCCAACATCAAGACATTGTGACCCAGATGTTCCCTCTATCCCCAAGACATAATGAGCTGAACTGGTACCTTAACCTGCCTACCAACTCCATCAATAGTTGGTAGGACATGGAGGACAGCTTCCTGGCGGCCTTTCACATATATGTGGACCCAGCATGGTCCCATAGCCAGTTCATCTCCATTAGGAATAAACTAAATGAACCCCTTGCAACATTCAATCATAGGTTCCAACATGCCTTGAAGCGGTGCACGGGTCCTTTCATCCCATCCCCGGAAGAGACTATCCAAACATACCTGAATGCAATGGATCATTTCATTGCCACTCTCCTATGGAGAAATACCACCCCACTAACCGGGATACTTTGGCAAAAGTTTACAACCTAGCCTTGGAGTTATCCCATGGTTTGAACAAATCTCCAGGCGGGATTGGGTAGAGCATGCCTTTCAACATGATCCCCGATGGAACTTCTTATGCCGGGGGATACAACCCCAATCAAGAATGGGTGCCCCTGTGATGGCCATGAATCCCCCACCACTGTCGGTAGACCAATAGGCCCGGTATGTATACCTATCACAAGCCTAAACAATATGGGGTCAAGAATTTGTTCCCTGGAGCCACCCGTAGCAAACACAACAACCAAAGACATAACCTTCTAGAGTTCCTTTCTTCTAGTCACCCATGACTAGAGGATTCTCGCCCTCAACTCCGCTACCTACTGCTACCTTTCTAGAGAACCAACCAAAAAAACCGTCACATTGTGACACAAACACCTAGCTGTCTGCCAAGGTTGAATCCATCTGACGACTACTATCCTCATTGAATGTGGAAATGGGATAGCTGAAGGTAGGGTCTCTTGCACCCCACAACACCAATTCCCAGAGAGGGAATATCTTCTTTGGACAATGAAATACCAATGCCAGAGGAAGGAATTACAACAAGGGGCCTCAGCCCAACCAACAACAATGGAACAACAATGCTAACATTGAAGGTCCTCCTCCAAACCAAAACACCAATCAAGGTGGTCCTGGACCTTCCCATTTCACGCCAGTCACAAAAATCTAGCCCCTGACCAACTGGTGTAGATTGCATGACACTGACTCTCATTCCAAGGTGAAATATGCCACCCTAGAAAAGGTCATCATGATCTCCTAGTTGGACAGACAAAAGACTGCTAATCCTACTCCCTCGGAACCCCCCATTCAAGAGCCTACTCATGGTGCCTTCACCTGTGAGACTGTCTTCTTTGGAACAGATAAAGGAAACGAAGAAGAACCCAGACTACAGGGGTTCTTTGACGAATCTATTCCAGCCTTTGAGTTCAATGCCTTCACCAACCCACAAACTTCCTACAACACCCAGAGTCAGGATGGTAAAGGACCAGTTTACATGCCCACACCTCCTAAAGACACCCCTCCCCAGGATAACACAACTGATCACCCCTTCACACTGAAAGGATCTAGCTCTAACCAAACTAAGGACCCAGCCAAGGGAAGCCAACAATTCCCTGAGGGGAGGTCTGACATCACAAAGGTGTTTGAATGAACTACCACCTCCATGACCTTGATGGAGGTTTTGCTAAACTGTCCCAAGCAAAGGAAGTCCCTTCTGAAGCTCTTGGGAAACTTGGAAACTGTCAGTCACCCACCCAAGACTGTCACTTTTGATGATGCCAATGCGGGTGTCTTCTGGGGTAACATTGAGGATCCTCCCTTCTTACTAGGCTTAAACATACAAGGGAAGAACCTTTACAATTGCTTTTGTAGATTCCAGAGCTTTGGGCAACATCATGCCCCTATCCATATGCCAGAAGCTCAGATTTCATCCTACTCCATCTAACGATGTAGTAGTCCAGCTGGACAAGACTGCTATAAAAATGGTAGGTGAGCTGAAGAACATCCAGATTCAACTCATCCAAGACCCCAGGATAGCCAGGGTAATTGACATCCAAGTGGTGGAGATCCCAGAGACTTATGGGATGTTACTAAGTCACAATTAGTCTAAGTCCCTCAACGGGTATTTCTCTACCGAATTTTCCCACTTGTGGCTCTCCTGGGAAGGAGAATCTAACCAGATCTAGGTAGAAAGTGAGCCTCAGATGAAATAGACCCTCACCAAAGTTGGGAGGGTAAATGAAGTCCTCTTCTTTGAGACTTCCCCCATGGTGTACTGACCCCTAGAAATATTGACCTTTGATTTCACCCCCGGGGAGGATACCATTATTTATTAGAGGATGCAGGACCTAGACAAAAAAACTAAGGGGTGAAGTTAACTCATAGGGTACTGCAGCAACCCCCACTACCCTCTTGTCTAACACTTGGTGTTGGGTGCATTACCAAAAACATTCAGAACTAAAGTGTGATCCCTACTTTTCTTCTGCAACCTGACACATCAACACCCTCAGGGAGAAGAGACACTTTTTGGATATGCCTGGACCTAGTACTCACTCTGGCAATGTCTCCATGATGTCACCAATCTAGGAATCCTAGCCACATGCTTCTCCAGAGGAAAACCTCACCCAAGTGCTATCAGAGCTGGAGGAAACTCCTCCCAACCCTCCCAAAAGTAATCCAAAGGCCACTCCACCTTCCCAGTCCTAGATGATGAATGATGACTCATGGACCCTTAAGTTTGATGGGTCCCGGTCCAAAAAAGGTTGTGGGGCCAGAGTGGAATTGATCAACCCATGGGGGAAATTCTTCCTCACATCTTATAGGCTATAGTTCAACTGCATGAATAATGTTATGGAGTATGAGGCTTTGGTCCTTGGACTTTTATTTGCACTAAGAAATGGAATTACCTGCCTCTGGGCATTGGGTGATTTAGAGTTGATTTTAAAGCAGGTCTAGAGCCAATACACTTGTCATGATAAAATGCTAGCTGCATATCGCAACTGAGCATGGAGCCTCATTGAGTATTTTGATGCCTTCGGCATTGAACTCATTCCCCAAAAAAGAAACTATGTTCTAGATTCTCTAACTGTATCTGCCAGCACTCTTGAGACAATGGTTTTCTCTCGGCTCCAAAAATTCTCCATTGAGATGATCCCCACCCTGTCCATCCTAGAAAATGTCATCCACTTTTAGGTTTTTGAAGATGATCAACATATCCTGGCCTTCATGGCCAACATTGGTGTTTTTGAAGACCAGATAGTGGAAGTAAGAGATCATGACAAGACTGGGCAGGGTGAAGAAGATGATGGGATCATAGACTTACCAACCAACACCATCCCCAAGGGGATGGTAGCGCTAGAACAAATCTTTGATTCAAACCCTCGGGGCTGGGAGAAGACACCACCCTCCTCTAAGGGAGGGAGATTCAAGAAAGTAAACATCAGCCAGGCCGGTAAAGAAAAATTGGTACACATCGGCACCTCCTGCTCCCCTGAGGAGAAGGATAAGATTCTCACAATTCTCTAAGAATACATTGATGTAATTGCATGGGGGTATGCAGATTTGAAGACCTATGATACACATCATGAACCAAACCATCCTACTGACACCTGATGCTAAGCCCTTCTGGAAAAAGAAAAGATTGGTCAACCCACTGATTCAGCCTCTGATTCATCAGGAGGTTTAGAAACTACTATCAGCTTGGATCATCTTTCCAATCTGGCATACTACGTGGGTTTCCAACCTCATCCTTGTGATGAAGAAAAGCGGCGAAATCTTCCTTTGCATGGATTTTTGAAATTTAAACAAGGCATCTAAGAAGGATAATCACCCTCAACCCTCTTTGGATGAGGCATTGAAAATCATGAACAAATCACAAATGATGTCCTACCTAGATGGGTACTCCGGGTATAACCAAGTCATGGTTAAGTACGAAGATAGAGACAAAATGGTGTTCACCACCAAGTGGGGAATGTTTTCATATCGGAGGATGCCCTTTGGTATGATCAATGTGGGGCCCACATTTTAGAAGGCTATGGATGTTCCATTTGAAGGCCTACTAAACCGGTGCATAATCATCTACATGGATGATTTGACCATCTTTTCTTGGGACAGGCGTGATCATTCCACCCACCTTGCCCAAATTTGTAAGAGATGTCGCCAGTACAGAATATCCCTCAACCCTAAGAAATGCATATTCAAGGTCACTGAATGGAAGCTTCTTGGGCATATTGTCTCTGAGAAGGGTATATCCATTGACCCTGAGAGAGTTGAGGCATTTCTGAATCTATAGATGCCCGACAGCAAAAAGGAAATGAGATCTTTCTTTGGGAAGATCAATTTTGTCTAGCGGTTAATCACTGGATTCGCTGAAATAGTGAAGCCACTCAATGAAATGAGGAAAAATATATAAAGATTGAGTGGACTCCTAAGGCAAAGCAGGCATTTTCCTAGATTAAGCAAATGATTATGGAGGAACTAGTCTTGGCTAGTACATACTATTCCCTCCCTTTTCATATATACTCCTTTGCTTTGCCGCATTCTACCGCAACAATTTTGACCCAAAAAGTCGAAGGGGAAGAATGACCAATAGATTTCATGTGCTCCCCCTTTAAGAATGCCAAAGTCTAGTATTCACCTTTGGAAAATTAGGCCTTTGCTCTTGTTTGCGCTGTGAAGAAATTCCAGCTTTATATTCTCCAGAGCAAAGTGCACGCTATCATCCTGGACCAAGCTGTTAAGTCTTTGCTGATGCAGAGTGATTGGGTGAAAGATGGGAGAAATGGATGGCCATCCTCCAAGAGTATGATTTGGTAATGCAACCCATGAAGATAATCTGAGGCCAGGGACTATGTAGAGCGATGACAGGAGAGAATCCCAACATTGTATGCCAGGCATACACAGTGGAGTCCATCACTCAAGATCTATGGTATACCGACCTGGTATACTTATTATTGAATAAAAGATGTCTTGAGGGGCTACCCCCAAACAAACGTCACACCCTATGATTGAAAAGTGCACACATCATGATAAAAAATGGAATGCTTTTCTAGAGGTATTATGAAGGGGTATATCTTCGGTGCATAGACACGGACTAGGCTGCCAAAATGATCGATGAATTTCATGGGCAATTTGGAACCAGGCATGGCTCATCTGATGCCACCACCCATTAGATCCTCTGGTCCAGATACTATTGGCCCTATATCTTCAAATATGTCTACACTTATGTTAGGAGATTCCATACTTGCCAAACTGTGGTACATTGTGAGTGGAACCTGGCCATGCCCCTGTAACTGGTCTTTGAAGCTAGACCCTTCACCCAATGGGCATTTAACTTTATAGGGGAAATCAAGACCAACTCATCTGCCAACCACTGGTATATTTTGACTAATACTGACTATTGCATCCAGTGATCTAAAGTGATAGCTTGTAAAAAAAACAAGACAGATGTAGTCATAAAATTCCTGGAAGAAAACATTGTCACAAGATTTGGAATGCCATTTGCTATAGTATGTGACAATGGTCCAACATTTTCTTTGGCACAATTACTTGAATAGACCTATGATAGAAAGATCACTTTGAAGTTTTCCAACGACTATTACCCCCAGGGAAATGGCATTGTTGAATCAACCAATAAAAACTTACTTGAGGTGATCAAACATCTGTTAGAATAGAACCCCTGGGACTAGCACCAAAAGATTAGATTCATTCTTTGGGTGGATCATATCTGAATAAAGACAACCCTGGGGACATCCCCATTCCATCTGGTTTATGGCCAGAATCTAGTATTCCCCATCAACTTATAGATACCAGTTTTACAGTTCATTTAGGAATTCAGCAACCAGGACAACATCGTGGAGGTTTGACTTTTGAATGTAGTGCGGATGGAGGAACAAAGAGAGGAAACCCTTGAACATTTTGTGCATCACCAAGTAGTAGTAAAATGATGGTTTGATAGAAGAGCCCAATATAAGGCCTTTGAGATTTTGGACTTGGTCCTCTTGTGGGACAAGGCCCGGGAAAAGAAGGGAAAGAACACTAAATCTTAACGGCTCTGGGTTGGACCATACCTAATATTCGAGATCTATGGGGCTAACACTTATCCACTAGTACATTTGACCTGGTTTTTCCACCAAAATTTTTGACCATGAAATAAAATTTTTTTGGTTGGTCGTTATAGAAGAAAAACTTTCATTTTTTTTTTATTTGTGCCCGTGTTCGTCGCAAGTTCAACCACAAGAATAACTTAAAAAAATAAAAAAGTTTTGGTTGGTCGTTATAGAAGGAAAACTTTCATTTTTTTTAATTTGTGCCCATGTTCGTCGCAAGTTTGACCAAAAGAATAACTTTAAAAAAAATTTTCATTTCATTATTACCATGGAAAATGTTTTCAAGGTTGCAGCGCGAAACCTCATCGGCACTGTTTGGAAGCTCATTGGCACTGTTTGGAAGCTCATCGACACTGACTAGATAATGTGATTTTTTTTTCCTGACTCTTGTCAAAGTCATATATTTCTTATCCATTATATAGATTGTCTGTACTAGGGTTTGAACCCCTCATTTTGATAAAATATTTGATAACAAATTCCCCCTCCGTTATGCTTTGATGGATATCAATGCCTTGTTCGAAAGCTCCAATTTTGTCACAGGCTAGAAGGATTCTTGCAAAGGTTATGGAATTTGGCTTTAAATAGTTGATGTACCTTGTCTATCCTTCCACATTCTGCATACATTTCTACCAGGGAGCTTGCGCAACTATAACATCTGAAAAATACCCCTCTTCCATTATCTTTTGATGAATGTCCATACCCTGTTCGAAAGCTCCCATTTTGACATAGACTGGAAGGATGTTGGCTGCAAGGGTTGTGGCATTTGGATTTACACCTGCCAACTGCATTTGTTTGAAATCTTGTAAAGCATTTTCAACATATCCATTTTGTTTGAAATCTTGCGCAACTATAAC
>MU226196.1:1093295-1115619 GCA_018584345.1 Thuja plicata
TTTTTTTTTATATATATATATATATATATATATATATATATATATATATATATATATATATCCATATATATTCTCTTTTTATGAGAGGATCATATGTACATATGATATGTATATTCTTGTGAATGAATTTTCTGATGTTGACCTGTATATCCTTTGAATGAAATTGATCCTCTTTCCCGTGATTATGAGATTGATGATGTTTGATGATGATGAATGGAATTTCTTGATTGCTGACTAAATTACTTGAATGAACTCCTTATGTTTTCGGGTATTATACTCTGCTGGGGTAATTCTTTTAAAATAGATGATGCTGCTAATATCAAAGATGTGGACAAAATATCTTTGGAATCAGAAGGTAATGCAGCTTGACAAGATGTGTCACAGAAATATAGACTCTGGTGAGTGATAGTGACTTCTTTCTGGAGTATAATAGCAATAGTAGCAATAGTCTAGGAATTCCAGGGGATGGCAGGGGAGTGGTGGTGATATAATACATATAGTATTAGTACTTGAAAGATTAGTATTAAAAAGATAAGATGTATAACATAATAACTAGAGGCTAGTAGTAGTATTCAAATGACAAATGTGAAAATTGAAAATATCAAATATCGCATTGCTCCATCCTCATCACATTTTTTTTTAAACAAAAGTTAGTATTGGTCGAAATTTCATCCTTTACACAGTACTGCATTCGACCAGGATGCTATACAATCGACGGTTTCTGTGACAAATTTTGGTGGATAATTCGATGACAAAATGAACTAAATTGACCAGGATGCTATACCTGCGATGCTCCATTTGACGAATTTAGGTGTATAATTTGACGACACAATGGTCTCAATTTTGATGTTTACACCAATTACGCGACGTCTTATTCTTCTTGTTACAAGGGATTGTTGCAGTCGATAATTTGACCAGTTATGGGGTCAAAATTTTGACTATTATTTACCATGTAGAAAATTTGACGAAAAAAGATCGACGATAGTTTTAGTCTCTTATTCGACCAATTATCGTAGAAAATTCGACTAATTCTCATCAAAATTTAAGGTAAAATTTATTAGTGATCGCCTCAAAACTATGACTGAAGAAGCCATTCCATTTCTCATCAATGGGTAGTTTCTCAAGCATTACTTTGAATAAGTTAGGCGGTGAGTTGGCCCAAAGTTGTAATATATGTATATTTTTTTCTTGTAAATACTCTTTCCTGGTGCTCTGTTTGGAACACTCTATAAATAGTTCTTGCTGGCCACCCTCTGGGGTCACCTTTTCTTGGTTTTTGTTTGCTTTTGGTTTATCCTTGTTTTGTTTTTCTTTTTGGGTTCCTAGCATGTTTCCTATATCTTATAGACCGGTATGCTTTGCATAACATCTAGTCTTTGGAACGGTACCTTACACATTCTGGTGAATTTGGAATCTATTGTTAGCATGGTGGAATTTGTCTGATCTCTAGAGTTATTTTGTAAGTATGGTAAAAGGTTATGGGTGATCTTCATTGGATTCACATCTTGTCAGTCTAGACATGAGTTAAAGGAAAATTCAAGAAGCAAGTAATCGGACACCCCGAGGGAAGATCGTTCGCACTGATTAATTAACCAAGTTTGAAAATCATTTAAAATATCTCGGGTCTAGAACTTTCTCTCCTATTTGATAATTTAAAGATGGGTGGCAAGGTGAAAGAAGTATCACCATCAAAATTAGCTAAGCTTAAGGTTCATGGTGAAAGGAGTACTGCCTTGCCATCTAGAAAATAAAGAGAAAAGAAAGAACTTAAGAATGGAGAATTCTAGTATCTGAGGGAACTCTGCAAGATATGATGACTTTGGCTTGATTCGCTTAGTGCCTCCTCTCTATTTTTCCTGGAGGTCATCGGCTTGATTTTCTTTCAAAGCACACACTTCACAACTGACAAAAGACTGAAAGATTCAAATCATTGATGGGATGGATTTTCCCAGATGCCTCGTGTTGTGCAAGCAGAATGCTCCAGGTAAATATTTATTCCACTTTTGCTAACCAGAGATTCTAAATTTCTTGAATGCACTAAGGCATCCATCCCAGATAGTTGCCATTTTTTATTCCCTATATACATGTCCCTACATTTTGTAGGCAAAATGTTGGGTCCCCCTTTTCTCTTTTGCTCTTTCCTTGTCTTATTTTGTTTTCTTTTCTTTCCCTCCGAGATTTGCTTCCACAAGGGTTGTCCTTCTTTTTCTTTAGCTTTCTTGCATCTCTGGGGCCCGGTCCCAAAGTTTGTTTGATCTTTCCAGAGCTAGAGCCTGGAGGCCTGCTTGTCCCAAAGTTGTTGGAAAGAGCACAACCTATTTTTACCCTAGGGGTATAAATGGAAGTTACCTATCATTTTCATAGTTACCATGATTAAAAAACTTAGAGCATTTAGAGAAATATTAAGGTGATTAAGGTGATTAAACAAGTTGCTCCCTGTGCTTAGTGGCTAATTGAATGTTGTTTTGTGGTGTTTTCTTGTGATTGTTCAAAGGTGGATCTATTGCAGAATGTTTCCCGTGCTCATCTTCCCTATGTCCTTCACATTTCTAGGTTGGTTGTCATTTTTCCTTCTCTGGTTCTCTGTTCCTCTAGTTTTCTGTCTTTTTGCTTCCGTAGTGCTCATTTTATTTATTTTTTCTTTCTTTTGTTCTTGTTTCCACTTTTTCATTTTTCTCCTAGTTTTCCTCCCATTGGTGGGTTGGCTCTTTTAGAGGGTTGTGTGTCCTCTGTTCAATTGTAATATAGTTAATATATTGTACATTATCGTAGGGTAGTTGTTGTGCCTTTGTAAGTCCTGTGCATTATGCAAATATTCTATAAACATTGTGTATATGCCATCATTTTTCTATGAGCTATGCTTTGGCCCTTGTAGAGATTTGGTCCTTTGTATCTTAGTGTATATACTTCATGTATATCCTTCTGTCCTATCAAGCTCATCGTGCTCCATCACATTTTGAATCATTTTGTCAAGCTTGTCAAGAGATAATCGCCACGGTTCGAACTTGGCACCTCGCTGGTTCGAACCTTGGTGGATTTCTCTCTACTGTTTCATGTCATCTTAATAGAAAGATTAATTTCCCATGAGTGGGAATTCAAATCCCATCCCATCTGGCATTTAGTTTCCCTTGTGTCAGCCCACTTGTCACCATTAATGTCAGTACGCTGCTTGTCACGTGGCCACGTGATGCCCCATGTCAACCAAGTATGGCTTCCTACTGGTCACATCGATAATGGAAATGACTAATTCTTCTAGACTCTGGGTGTGGGGACCCCTGGGTTCTCATTCCATCTTTGTCACTTAGCTCAATACCCTGGAGCCTCAAGATGTTTATCAGAATCCAACTCATGTATGTCTTAACACTTTGGGATTTTTTGATGTGTGTTAACATTTTTGGACAGGTGCAAAATGGTGACAATTTCCCTAGAATCCACCAAGTTATTATTATTATATCATGTATTGACAGTTCTCTGGTCTTGCAGGTTGCATATTGTGTGATCGAGATGTCTGAGGTGATCACTCCTCTTGACAGCCCAAAATTGCCTACTACTTCCACTCAGGCGGCCACAAAAACCAAGGCCAAAAAGATGCTAGCTAAGTTTCCACTGACCTCCAAATACCCAAAGGAGGGCATTCTCATGGGATTAAAGGTGGACTCCAAAGTGTAGGAAATAAAAGACACAGATCCTAGACTTTGGGCTGAAATGCAGGGCTTAATTCAAGCCATATACAAATTGAAGGTCGGCGGAGATAGTATGGCCACTGATTTGGCTGCCTCTGGTATTATTAAGGCTGTGAACTTTCCTTGTTTAGTGCAATCACCAAAGTTGATAATCTAGCTAGCAACACTCTATAATGCACCTACTCAGACTATTCTCCTCGTCGATCCCTGACCGTTACAATATCCAACAACAATTGTCACCCTGAACGCAGCCACCTTTGCCTCAGGGCTGGGGATTCCACAATTCAAGGGGTTTGTTATCATCAACTGGGCCAAGTCATTATAGGAGTTTAAGGAAGCTTCCATCATCTCCTGGAAATATCTCAATACTCAATGGCTGAAGTCCCCAAAGACAGATCATAAAAACATGAAGTTGGAAATTCCCTGCGGGGATTTCAAAGAGCCCATTCAGGCGGGCATTATATTTTTATGCAAGATCTTCTAACAGCCCCATGCTAGGGATTTCTTGGCATGGATGAATTACTTTCTTTACTACATCACCACCCACAAGCAGACTTTCAACTAGGTGGCTATTATAGCTAATCATGTGGACACGTAGCTGAAGGGTGTCGTCTAGAGTTCTAAATTATATATGACTTCTTATGTGCTATGGGTGCTGGCCCAAGAGAGACCGGATTTCCTAGGTTTAGGAACAGTGGGAAATCTTGGGAATAGGTCGAGCCAATTAACACCATGGGGTAATTGTCCCTAGATCCAATGGGAACTTAGTTACCTAAATTTCTGCAGGGTAAACGATGCCTTTGTTTACCAAAAAATTTTGACACTTACTCAGGACTCCGGGTATCGGTTATTGCAAGAGGCGATGAACCTAGTTAGTACTTATGGCCACTATTTTATTCAGTTCAAGAAACACACATACATTCAGGTGACTAGCTTCTCTGGGAAACCCTATCTTCTTCCCCGATATTGCGGGGATAAAATCATTCTTTTAGAGTTCTGCCAATAGATCCTAGAGCTGCACGCCTTCTTCACATTGAAGGTCACTAACGTCCCATTCCCAGTTTCTTGTGGGAATTATACGTGCAGCCTCACCATAAAAAAGGAGATAGATGGTGATTTGAAGAGCCTAGGACTAGTGGAATTCCACCACACCAGCAAAAATTATGATCCTCTAGGCAAGATTGCCTTGGCACTTCCCCAAGCATCCTCACCACACAAGGAAGAAATTGAAGATTTTTGGGCAGACTGTCAGGATAGTTTTAATCTTCAGGCTCATCAAAATTTGTGGATGTCCAAGGGAATTATGAAGGTGCTTGACCTTCAAACTTTTCCAAAGGGTTTTTCAGATGACCAACCACTAGAAGACCCAAAATACAAAGGGCAAAGATTAGACAAGTTGGATCTCCCTCCAATGGATTGGGACACCCCAGAAGACTTGAAAATCAAGGGAGCATGCCACCCCATCTTGGAGGAGAGTCATAGTTATTTTTCCCGTGTGTGTCCCAGGAGCACCCAGAAGGGACTGATTGTCCAAAGGTCCACTTCAACTTCCACTACTGTCGCCGGACCCAGCACAGGAAAGGGGAAAGAGAAAGAAGATATATACCTCAGCTAAGGTACCTCCCCAAGGCCCAACTACCATAATGGTATAGCTACAAAAAAAATGGAGTTAACGAGGTTGGCTAGCCAACAGATAAGCACGCAAATATCCTCTGATCTCCTTGTGGCTCCAATGGCATCTGCTCACCTGCCAGGATCCCCGTTTTTGGCTGCAATGATGAGCAGATAGACTTTCACCGAGGTGTAGTCTACAAGTATTTTGGGTACCAGGGTCCCATTAATGAGAAAGAAGAAGAAAATGGTGACCCCCACTCCAAGCGCAGCCACTAGCCCCGATATGCTAGCTATGCCCCTAGTTGATGTCAATTTAGATTCCCCTGAACTTGAGGATATTTATGTTTCCTCTCCCCCCCATGATGGTTTTGACGATGTCTTCAAAATAGATGAACTCATGAACCTCCATGAGGATGTAGATAATATGGCAAAAGAGATCACCGCCCAAGAGAAGGAGGATATCCCCGCAGAAGGAGATAGCCCAGAACAAGAAGCTACCATAGAGTAGGAGGTCTGAGAGGAAACATAAAAAGAGACTGAATGGGAGAAGACACCTATCCAAGGGACCGAGGATGAACCTAGGAAAATCATAGATGAGCAACTGATGATTGGGGAAACTAGACCCACAGGATCAACCGTACCCCCATTCATCACGCTCCAGATGCCTTTGGTTACTCTAGGTGACCAAACACCTCAGAGCACATTTGGTGAGGTAGTAAAGGTGGCCACATTGTTAAAAAATTTCCAGATACCTCACCCACCTCCAGAAGATGTTCTAGTGGAAGAAGATGTCCCGACAGACGAAGCCAATGAGTCTGAAGAACAATAGTAGAAAAATGATGGGGAAGTCCCCAAAGATATAAATGTTGGATCAATTGATGCTGAGAAGGACGTGGAAGTCCCAAAGGATTCAAGTGATATTGACACCAGCAGAGAAGAGACCCCGGATATCACCAAAGAAGACGCCAACATGGTGGAAAATACTAAGGCCTTTGGAGAGTGGGAGCAAGAACAGGAATAGGACAAAGAAAAAGAGCCCAGAGACACTATACATTCTGGGAATACACCACCATATTCCAAAGAGAATTTAGATACCTAGGTCTTAACAGTGAAGCCACCCTAGCCGCCCTAATATCTGGTAGAATCAAGAAAGAGAAAGGCCCTAGCGGTTGCAATAGGTGTTTCACTCTCCTTGGATGAAATGATGGCCCGAAATGCAAAGGCCCAAAAGCCTAAAAAGGCATGAATAGTTCATACCCTCCAGACTAGTCCAATAGGAAGCATAGTTGCAACTATCGCAACACCTCCTCTAGATCCAGATGCAGCAGCTGTAAGGCCCAAAGATTACAATATTACAGAAGTGACATGAGGGAGGAGAGATAAGCAGGGTGAACTAGACCTACTAAGAGAGGCTACCAAAGAAGTAGAGGCCTAGTACATTAAACAAGGCTAGAGGTTAAAGGAGGAAAGAGAAAGCAATGCTAATCTCCTTGCACTTCTGGTGGAACTTACACATCCTCTGGCTGAGATCCATCTAGAAGCCTCTTCCTCTGGATTGTTGATTGCACAGGGCGATGTGTATTCTCTTTAAGCCATGAAGAAGAAGGTGTAGGCTGTGGACGAGTAGATCACCAAGTAGATATCTTCCATAAGACAATTCCTAGTGGTGTCCCTCCCAGATCTTTACTAGATCAACATCCTCCTCAGCTAGGTAAATGGATCCACTCTTTTATGGGAGAAACACTTGGAGAAGTATGAAAAGTGGAAGGTCGGGTTGGAGGATATTTTCAACGCCGGAGAAGAAGCCATCACAAAGGTAGGAATTTTGGGAGATGAATTGTATGATTCCCTCTAGGCCCAATACTCCAAACTTGGCCTCAAAATCGAGGTATGCAAGGAACTAGTTAAGGCCTTAAAAGAGAAGGTGACCGTGGCTCAATATCCTATGGGCCTATTTCAGGAATTTGTGGTCAGGGTATCGTAAGTTGATCCATTCACCACCGGGAAATGCACCCTAGAGGACTACATCCTTAGAAAATTTGATGAACAAATGGAATCCCTATATCTAGTTGCCAGAGATTTTGACCAGGGTAGGTTATCAAGATTATCCAAGATGATGATCCGGGCACATGATTCCATGAAGATGGTAGATGAGTTCCAGAATGGGGCCGCGGAGGTCGAAGAAAAGTTGGAGGTTGTTCGTAGTCGATGGGACAACATCAAGGACATAGACAAAGAAAGCGTAAGCCAAGTATTAGAAGCATTCAAAAATAGTAAGGAACAATAAGGTTTTCTGGAGTCTGGAGAATTCCATCAGCCATGCATATTTTGTATTCTTTATTCTTTGAGCTTAAGCTCCTGGATCCTGGACTTCTGGTTCCACAATTTTGTATTCTTTGGATGATCCGCGTCGAGGTTCTCCAGAGCTGACCAGTCATTGTCAGACAGCTAAGAAGGATGTCGAAAGGTAGGTGACTCCAACAAGGCACATCAACTTAAAGATGATTCTGACAGGTGGTCTTCTCAAGGCACCGCTCCAACATAACACCTGGCACATCGGAGATAGTGAGCCACTTTTCCATTAATGAGGCATGTAGCCTCGATCCCTTGGGGATCAGATTTCTTCTATTCTCCCTTTGGCTCTCTTCTCAAGGCTGATTCTTCCATACCTCCTTTCTTGTCTTATTCCTCTGACATGTCAGACCTCTGCTCTTCCCAAGGTTGTTGTAGCATGGTGCAGGTAGTACCAGCCAATAGAAATTGTATTTCATTGATTGAGTGTAAAGATAAGTTAGGTTAATTTTAGGGAAAGTTGGTGTATAAATGATAAGTTTGACCTCATTCCAAGGGTCGATGAAATTGATGATTTTGCAGTCCATAGCTATAGAATTTTTAGTTTTTGAGTTCTGATAGTTGTAGAGCTGAATGCTCCTTAGTCTTTAGAAGCTTTAAGTAGATAGATGCTCCCCTGGAGTTGTGGATGTACTCACCAGTAATGCTAGAATACCATTAATGAAGAAAGAAGAATTCTAACAATGGTGTTATTGGTCTCTCGATCTCTGATTTAATACTTTTCATGTTGTATGTTTCTTATGTCCCTTGCTCTAATGTATTAAGTAGATTAACGACCTTCTTTTCCCCTCACTATTGAATATGTATGAACTGATGGTTGTGCACGCATTCAGTATTTTAGTGTAGCATGTTAGAGCTTGGTTGATGTTTTGAATGTATTTGCATGACTATAGATAGATGGAATACTTCTAACTCTGGCATATCTTTTGAAGTTTATTTGGTAACTAACGAATGCTTGTAGGAGACTCCACTTACCTAAATCCCCAGAGAAGATGAGCAGTGATAACCAGCTATCCCCCCGAACAAAACAGTCACAATGCCCAACTTAGCTCCCACACTATCAAGACCTGACTCTCATGCGCTTGAAGGCCTGAAGAATCTCATTTCTTAGAACAAACTTTATAGGAAAATTTGTTCGGTACCCTGGTACCCAGTGACAACTTACATCTATTAGCGGACCCTGTCACAAAACCCCATCAATAGGAGCATAGATAACACTAAATTGATTGATGAATTTCCTATAGCATTGAGCTAAGCCATGAAATCTTCTCACCTCTATTGCAGCTTTGGGGATACGCCAGTTGATGATGACTTCTGCCTTGCTTGGATCCATCTTAATATTCCCTTGAGACAACACAAAACCAAGATACACTAGCTCCTTCTTCAAGAATTCACACTTATTGAGATTTATCACTAGCTTTTCTTCATGCAGCTTCTTTAACACAATTTTCAAATGTCTCAAATGTTCTTTAGTCTTACTAAAGATTAATATATCATCCAAATATACTAAAACAAACTTACCAATGTAGTCTTTAAGAAATTTGTTCATAAGCCTCATGAATGTGGATGGGGTATTTGATAGCTCGAATGGCATTACAAGCCACTCATATAAACCTTCTATGGTTTTTAAGGTAGTCTTCCATTCATCTCCCTCCTTGACCCTAATTTGATGATAACCACTCTTTAGGTCAATCTTAATAAATTACTTTGCCTTTCCTCAATAATCCATTAGGTCTTCTATACATGGGATAGGGAATCTATACCTAATGGTGATTCTATTAATGGCTCTAGAATTGGTGCATAACCTCCAAGTTCCCCCCTTTTGGGTGTTAGGACAGTGACAGTAGCACAGGGCTTATACTTTTATTAATGAGGCCTTGGTTTAGCAGTTCTTGGATTTTCTTGGCAATCTCCTCATTTTGCTGAGGGGTTATCTTATAAGTAACTTTATTAGGAAGGGTGGCTCTAGGAATAAAGTCTATTTTGTGGCTCATATCTCTCTTAGGGGGTAAGGTAGCTGGTTTTCCATCACTTAAAATGTCTTAGTGCTCTTTTAGTAATTCTTGTACTTCCATAGGAATCTATGTCTTCTTTACTGTCTTTTTTGCATCTTCTTCCTTTGGCTTCAAAACCAAAGAATATCCTACTGCCTCTCCTTCTTCTAGATCTTTTAAGAACTCTTTTTCACTTACCAAAAGAACATTAGTGCCTGTGGACTTCACTTCTCCTTCTTCTAACAGTGACTAGATTTTGAAAATCACTCCTTTCTTGAAAGAATATGCATTTTTGGCTCCATCATGCATGGATTTTCTATCAAATTTCTATGGCCTTCCTAGTAAGAGGTGACATGCATCTAGTGGTAGTACATCACATAGTACCCTATCTTTGCATCTTCTAATAGAGAAGTCCACCCATGCTTGTTCATTCACAAGGACATGTTGTCCCTTTTTTAACCAAGTAACCTTGTATGGATTTCCATGTGTAATCCTCTTCATTTTCAGTTTGTTATCTACCTCCTCTGACACAATATTGTCTTTTTACCCTGAGTCAATGATGATTTTACACACTTTACCCATAATTTTTCTCTTCACTCTGAATAGTGATCTTCTTTGGCTTGGTTCTTCTCTCACTGGTTCTTCAATCAGTGTTCTTCTTATCATTGAAATCTCTCCCTCTTCTGACTCTAAGGGTACTTCAGGGTGTTTTCTATCACCAATAGATTCTTCTTGAACAAAATTGACACTCTTATCATACCCTTGGGAAGTAGATCCTTTCTCTGGACACCTATAGGTAGGGTTTCCCATTTGGTTGCAATGATGGCACTTCCTTGTTGAAAAATAGGAACCTCTTCCTTGGTCATTGTTCCTTCCTCTCTAATTACTATTAGAGCCTCTTCCTATATTGAATCCTCCTTTGTTTGAGCTTCCCTCTTGTTGTTTAGTAAATTTAGTCTCTCCTTGAGTCTTTGGTTCTGAACTTCTACCATCATATCCACATATTTGGCCTCTGCCATCTCTTCCCCTTCCTCTGCCTATAGTATTGCTTGAGTCTTGTTTCTTTTTTAAACTTTTCTTCTACCTTAACTGCAAGTTGGTGGCACCTTTGAATTGTAGTATGTGTTAGTAGACTCAATTCATCTTGAATATTCCACTTTAAGCCATTTAGATACCTAGTTACCTTCACACTTTCTTTTTCTGCAACTCTTGACCTCATGCATAACCTTTGAAACTCTTCAGTGTAAGAGTTAACATCCAATTATTTTTGTCTTAAGATTTGTCTCTTCTTATGCAACTAAATTTCATAGTCTTCTGGCGCATATGCCTCTCTGATTTTAGCTAGCATAGCTTTCCATGTGGCAATGGGTTTCTTTCCTTCTTTCTCCCTCTCATCTTGGATGAATTTCCACCAAGTGAGTGCGTACCCTCTAAATCTTTCTTTTTCCACTTTTACCTTTTGGGATTCTGTTATCCCATCACATTCCAAATTGTTTTCAAGTCCTTTAATCCAGTGTAGGACTACTTCTGGTTCCATTTTCCCACTAAATATTGTGATTCCCTCCAATGCCTTTCCACTTAAGGCTTTCAATGATTTCAAGATGGGTTCTTTGGTGAGGACAAGGTCTAGTTCAGGGACTTCATCATCTATGGCTATCTCTTTACTCTTTCCTTCAACTTTTTCCTTGACTTCCTCAGTCTTCTCTTCCACTTGATCCAATTTTTTCTCTAATTAGGCCAATCTATCTCTAAGAAATCTATTCTCTTATTATTTCTCATCCACTTTCTTTGAAAGATCTACATTTTTCACCATTTTAGAATCTCCTACTGACTCTTTAGGTTGAAACATTCACCATAAGCCTAATCTTGTAGGCTCTGGTACCAATCTGATAGAGACTCCCTTAGTGTGCTTACACAAGCTTACTATGAACCTAACTATTCCTAGTTTTCCAAAGACCCTATTCTTTCTTCTAGGATCTTCCAAGTCCTTACTTAGCTAATTTAGGACCTCTTCAACACCACTTTAAGAGTTGGCAACCATTGTGCTTCACTAGGGGTAACTATCAATAAGTTTCACTTCACTTCTTTGTTCTTTCTTGGATGACTCCAAGTGTCTTTTTGACTCCTCTCCTTAGAAAGTGTTTGCAGGGGATATAATTTATACTAGGAACCTTCTTGGACTTTATTTTATCCCATTAGGATAGGGTATCAATGCTTTTACAAATGATTCCCAAACTCTTAAGGGATTTTGTCTTTTAGGCCTAATTCTCCTTCTAGCCCTATTTGACTAGTTTTTTACACTTCTTTCAAAACTTTTCCAAATAACCCCCAAAAAATGAAATATTTTTTAGGTCTTATGGCTCTAAGGCCTCCGTATAGTGGATTCCTAAAATTAAGGGCAACTAGGGCTAATTGGGCTATTATGGACCAGTCAAGTGACTTATGCTTCAAAAATTACCCAAATGGATTGGTCAAGGCCTGAGCTTCTTATGAGGTCTCTATATAACCCCAATGTTCACAAAAACATTCTTGGTTTCACTCTGCAAATCATACCCCTGCTTTCAAACATAATTAGATCACTGACAAGCACCTAACCAGATGCATTGGACTCACCTAGAGCTTGTCATTAAAAATAACTAAAAATATTCTAAGAGATCCTCCATTCATATTTACACTATACAAGGGCTCCCCTTCCATATCCCTTAAGTCCGTGATGAAATGCATGGTTGGGTTCTATGGGGGACCCATTTTACCAAAAATTGTCCTGACAAAACCAGTAACTAGCTAACTAAGAAAAGATTTAACAAACCTTCTCTATTGATAACTAAGAAACTTAAAACCAAAAAAAATGCACTATAACTACTCTAGATACAATAATCCAACTCGGGGTTGAGTGATTCAATCCATTAAAGAACACTAGCAAACAAAAGTAAGTAACAGTGCACAAGAAACATAATACAAAGCAACTTTTCTAAAATTGAATTTATTCTCCACATCAGCTAACATAGGGAAATGGTCCTCCTTGTGGTTTAATATGCTTTCCCCATGTTTTTAGGTATTTAAAATAACTACCATGCCCCCACACATCGAATGGATTCAATTCTTGATAATGTTGTCATGCAACTTTGCAAAGTTGCAAACGTTGTCATGACAATATTTTGACAACTTTTTCAATTTTACTTCTAACTTAATTTTATGACCTCAAACCTATATCAAATTATGTAAAAACACCATAGAGGCCATTTTAGGCTCAAACACAAGCTTTCCTAGTCCTTTTAGGATTTTAGACCCAAAATCCCACTTTAGGCTAACAAAAGAGCTAAACCACTAACAAATTGCAAAACAACTAGAATGGATTGATCCCAGTCTAATCCATCTAGAAACTAACTCACAAGACCTCCTAAGGCCTAGAAAAATACTCTTGACCTATCTAGGGTTAGTACAAGCCACAACCAAAATGTAGAACTAGGAGATAGCCTAGGTGCTCCTGCACCATAGTGATACCATTATATCTATATATTAATATCCTCAACAAATTATTTTACTAATATCAAAATCATATAAACACCATTGTATCATTAATAAAAAAGAATGACACATATCATGGTTAAAATTTTTGTTTGATATTATTACAAGTGGATGTGTATGAGGATGTTATGCGTATGTGCAGGATCACAGTATGCCAAAAAGTGACAATATGAAAAAGAAATCTTGATTGGTAGACTGATTGAAAAACAACTATAAATTTGAAATGGTATCACATTTTTAAATTTGAAACATGTGTCACATTCTATGTTTTTCCTACTACAAGAGAAAAAGAAAAAAAAATCAATTTGATTGTGAGGCCCTACTCCGAGCCCGTCATAGCAATTCACTTATTTTTATGGTAGAATTACTATTTGATTTCACTATTTTGATGCATTATGGATTTAAAATTTATTTGACATGGATTTGATAGCATTGGATATGATACATTCTATTTTATGTTGATTTCAGTACTTATGTTGATAATGTTATGATACATTTATGCATGCATTATGGTTAGTTGACTTAAATGATTATATTGATGATGCAATTGAGTATTGTATTTCATTGGTTCTATTCATATTGATTTATGATTTGTAATAAAATAGATTTTAACTAGATGTTATGCAACTTAATGGATTCTTTCATATACTTTCATATATACATGTGTTTTCGTGAGGAATTGCCTAGGAAAATATTAATTGGTTTCTATAGTATTGAGCTATGATTTTATTTTGAGAAGATGTTAATTAAAATCTTATATTCTTGTTTGATATTATCTCTTTTATATTTATATATACATGTGATTTTATTGGACTACTCAAATTTGAATTGAGATGTGTAGGAAAGTGACCATGGAATTATTCGGAGAACTAAGGCCAAACCTATGTGTGAAAGTGAAGCCAATATTGCATCTAATTGAAGAGACAATACCTCGTATGTAATGTGTTCATATTCATAAAAATGTATTCTTGTAAGGTTGTTCAAATTATATTTTTTTAATTATGTAATTCCTAAATGGACATGCCATGTTTAGGAAAGTACCTTGTACTATCCCCATGAAACCACTTGGTTAGAGAGCCTTGAGTTTGGTCAAATGAATTTTGACACATAGGTAAACTTTAGGTGAGTTGTTGAGGGGTTAAACTAAATCCTATGATGGAGTTAAGATCCTTTAAGTAAGCTCACTTGATATACCTATGGGTAAGGGTCATTTTTAACCATAAGACTATTAGAATAACTGAGAGGGGGGGGATGTGAATCAGTTAGACTCAGTTCCCTCGCAAAATTATCCTACAATCCCAAATTTCTCTAGATGTATAACAAAAAAAATTCAATCATATAAAACTCAGCTCGGTGAAAATGTATTTTGTAAACTTAAACTTTCATCAATAGTGTTTACCAAGTGTCAGTAAATTAATAATGTGATTACAGATCTAGGTCAATAAATAAAGTGTAAAGTAAAATAAAAATCTACAACATTCATACAAATTGACACAGATTTTTAATGTGGAAACCATGTTAAGGGAAAAACCACCTGGCACCGGTAACCCAAAATATTTTCACTCTTCTCAAGTGAGTTCGGTGAGGAGCCAACCCTATTAAAGGTTACAATACACACTGTTAAATGTGACCTTGTTAGAGGATTTAAAAATAACAGTTCTCTCTTGACTAGGCATTCACTATGGGGTCAACAAGAAAACAATCAACATTCTCTGAATTTTACAATAAGGATTCACTATCCCACTCAATTAAGATATTTATCTGTAACAATGTTTAAACTGATACAGTAATGATCTAATTCAAATACAACTCTAATTTGCAACTCTAATTTGCACATATTCAGATCTATTCTAAGTACATAATACCTCTGATCAATTTTTTCACTTTAGTTCATATCATACTTGTTCTTCTTGGTAATCCTCTTTCCTCTATTTTCTCAATGATGTCTGCAAAAATTCTTAGTTCTGTCTTTAACCAGTTTGATCATTTATGCACCAAATTCGCATGTATGCTTCAACATCTATCAACAAAACACAGTTCAAAAATGAATCTCTTTTCTCTTATATAGACATCATGTATCATTTAATTTTCATCCTTCAGATCTTTCCGCTTAATCTCTATCATTCATTTTCCCACTTGATCCTTCCTCGATAGTTGTGTTAAAAACATGTTTCAATCTTTGTCATCTGATCTTCCTTGAATTTTCATAACCATTTGATCAAATAAAAAAATTTATCTTTTACCTTGAAATTACCAATTTCTAGATCAACATCCAAGTCAGCCTCAATTAGAGTTAATTGCTTGGTCTTAGTATTAACCATGTTGTGCCATAAATCCCTTACTCGATTATCATTGTTGCTTGGTATACACTGCATTTTACTCAGGTATTACTATCACTTGGTGTATATAGAACTCTTCATTTTACCAACCATACAAACATTGTTTATTTCAGATCTTCAATACATAACAAATGTTTTCCACAATAATAACACTCAAATAATTTGACATCAATGACAATACATTAACTGATAATGTTAATCATCACTTCTTCAACTCGGTTGAATATCAAAAAATGACTTCAAACATATAATCAGTTGTAGTTCATCAATCTCTCCCTTTGGCATTGATGGCAACACAATATGAAATATGCAATATAAAATGCCATACAAAAAATACCAAACTTTTGTTCTACAACTGCAACAATTTTGTAGCTCTCCCTACCTTGAATATAATCTGTGTTAGTATAGAAAAAATACTCATTGTGCAGACTCTTTCTACAGTTTTGACTGTTTAGCTCTTGAATCTCTCTATAGATTAGATATGTCTTTGCTCTCCTTTTCTCTTTTCTATTTTGTCCCTTGAGTGGATAGATATTTTCATGAATCAATTCTCTCTGATATTTCATTGATATCTCTCTCCCTTAGATGGATATATATTTCATTGATCATTTTCTCTCCCTTTGAAAACAATTCCAAAAAGAAAAATATGTAGCTCTTCAGTAGCCAAATAAAATATCTCTTATTTTTGGTACAGTAGGTACCTTTCAATGTACTAATATCTCTGTGTTGGTCCAGTTCATCTTTGCATCAACATGATTGATATTCTAATTTCATGTAGTTTGATGCAACCTCCTAATCTTCTTAGTTACCAATAGACAAGGGACAAACCCCTAGTCTACCTCTCAAGTACTCAAATGTATCCTTCATTAATGGTTTTGTGAATATGTCTGCAATTTGTTCCTTTTATTGTACATATTCTAGTATTACTTGTTTGTCTTGTACTTGTTCCCTCAAGTAGTGATACTTTATAGATATCTTCTTTGTCTTTGGATGCATCACTGGATTCTTTAAAATATTTATAGCACTTGTATTATCACAATAAATCATCACTGGTTCGGTGATCTCCTCATTCATTCCTTTCAAAAATTATTTTATCCATGCTATGTTAGAACAATTTGCAGCAGTAGCAAAATACTCTGCTTCTCTAGTTGACTAAGATATGCATCCTTGCTTCTTGCTAATCCAAGTAACTAGTCTTTCTCCAATAATGAATGCTCCACCAGTAGTAATTTTTCTATCATCTATATTCCCATCCCAATCAGAATTTGTATAGACTTTCAATTTGAATTTTCCTTCTCTTTTATACCATAGTCCATAATCCTCAGTATTCTTCAAATATCTAAAAAAAATTTTTATAGTGGCCATATGTGATTCCTTGGGGTTAGCAGAAAATCTTGCAACTATTCCAACTGCATGTGCTATGTCAGGTCTTGTGTGAACAACATACATCAATTTACCAATCATAGATTTGTATAAGGTTTGATTTAGCTCAAGTGTCTTGTCTTCTTTTGTCAATTTACATCCTGTCACCATAGGTGTTCCGACTGGTTTTGATTCCTTCATTTTGAATGTCTTTAGTACTTCCTTGATGTATTTTGATTGATTAATGTAGATTCATGTAGTTTTTTGTAAAATTTTCAATCCTAATTCTTTTTTTATTTGACCAAACATCGACATCACAAATTCTTTCCTCATTTCATTAGCAAATGAAGTGCATAAGTTATCATTACCTCCAAATATGATATCATCAACAAATATTTTAGCAATAAGTGTCTTATCATCATTTCCTCCTTTTAAATGCAAATTTTTGTTGTCACTTGTTCTAATAAATCCAATACTTATAAGATATGAATGCAATCTTTCATACCATTCTCTTGGTACTTGCTTCAGTCCATATAAAGCTTTATGTAACTTACATACCATGTATGTCTAATTAGGATAAAAAAATCCCTCAGGTTGTTCAATGTACACCTCCGCTTCCAGTATTCCATTCAAAAAAGTGGACTTCACATCCATTTGATATACCTTGAATCCTTTATAAGCAACGTATGCAAGTAGTATTCTTACTCCTTCAAGTCTAGCAACTGGTGCAAAAGTTTCTCCATAGTCAATTCCTTCTTCTTGTCCATACCCTATTGGTGTTTGAAAATGTTTATACTATCTAAAGCCACCAATATGCCCTGAGATTGATGTTAGGAGTGGTTAGCTCCAATTATAGAAGCTCTACAAGGCAACTGGACCAACTATAGGGACAAGAGTTCCCTCTACACTTCTGGCTCTACAAAACCAAGGCGGGTGCACCTAATAAAGATAACATACAACACTTTACAACTCTCATTCACTCTGGATTACAACAACAGATGATAGTAAGAAAGTATGAAATACTAACTAGGCATTCATTGACTCTCTATTACCATGTAGAACATACAACCAACAACCATAGGATATGAAAGAACTTAATAATGGTTTTTATGTAAAGTTGCATAATATAGCCAAACTCTATCAGACATGCATCAACAAAGAGTAGTAAAGATTTTGATCAATGCCTTGTCCATTGGGAAACTTCTTCATACCAAATAATGAAATAGAAGACAACCTATTGGCAAGGGCTCACAACCATAAACACAAGTATCTCAGACAACACACTTTCTTATAATATCCCTATGCATATACATCAAATGAATCTATGTTTCATCCAAATCATCTTTAATCTGATCCTAAATCAGAACTATGGAATGCAACGTACACATAGATAACTCTATGTATTGGACTAGAAAATCCAAAAATCATAAAATGAAATCCAAGGAGAGACTTGAAACTGAGAAAATTGTATTAACTATAATGATTCTAAATCTATAACAATATGATTGAATAACTACAACATTCAATAAACTTCAAAAGATCAAGAAGCATTTATCTTATCATGAATTACAGTCTGATACAAATATGATATATCCATGGAACTCAAACTTCTGAGCCAACACTTAGGGTCAAAACTTCTAGAACCTCTAAAATAGAGAAGGGAGAGCCTTAAGTAGAAGGAGGAAACCCTAGGAGAGGGTTCTCAACAACTGTCCTTCCAAGCAATCAATGTAATCCTATCGCGCAAGATGATCTTTCTCCAAAATATCACTAAAAGATATGTCCTAAAAAAACCACTTTCCAAGTTACAATAAAAGATCCAATCTCATCAATGTGGAACACTCATAGCATGGCAGAAACATCCCAAAATAGAAAGTGAGATCAGAGATCCATAAACAACCATGTTGCATTGAAAGTGTTTAGACCCACAAAGAGCATCCCTAGACACACAAACAATGCCATTAAGACAGACATGGGCCAAGAAGACCTCAATCCACTCCCCTACAAGTCTGATAACATGAAACCATGATAAATGTGCAGAGACATTTAAAATTTTAGAATATTCATTACAACGGCTAACTCCTTTGGCGCCAAACACATCAACGGCCAAGATTAAGATGTTTTCATAACTTTAAAACATGACCGTCGATGAAACCTGCATTTTATAAGCACCAAGTAAAATGAAAAGTTATCCTTGCTTGGTCAAACTCCATTGACATCCACATGGAAACATCCCACTAGGCCTTAGAACCACCTGTCTTTCCTTTCATGTGCAAGCCCCACACTCTTTACTACCAACTTGGACACACGTCAAGATTTTTTCCACCACACGATGCTTATCTTCCTTGCATCTTTCCTTCACACGGTAGAGAATCACTGTTGGATCTTGATCTTCCCTTCATGGTCCTTTTACATTCACTTCTAGGCATTTCCATCTAACTTGATCCATCTTTTGGGTCCCACCTTGTAACACCCCAAAATTGGCATCTTGCAACCACAACTAATTTTGTTGCATTTTTCAACCTTCTGATTCATCAAAGTCCTATTGTCTAGGCAATTCTAAGTTTTGATTGACTCTACTTGACTTAAGTGTCAAATGCAGGAAATTCTAAATCTACATTAATCACATACTACATTTAATTCCTAAATATCAATTACAATTGGCTAAATAAACCCTATGATCAAATTAATTTAATTACAAATTCTTAGCACTTTAATTAGATTAAATTCACCCTTTTAGCTAAAATACATAAAAAGGAATTAAATAATATTTGATTATTAAATAAATATTCTCATTTCAATAATTAAATAAAATTATTCAAATAATTGATAAAGTTCATTTATGAGGTCATATTTCATTTATTTAATCAAATAGGCTCTCCAAAATCCTCACTTCAGTTCAAAAATGGAAACTTTGAGTTAACTGTGATTTAAAAGTGCAACAAATTAGTTAAATGTTTCATTCATTCAAAAAGACAACAGTTGACTGTTTATCTCATAGGAAACATCCTATTCTAAACTGGATTTCAAAATGTTAACTGTTTCTCTCAAAGGAAACTTGCTATTCTTAAATGCACTCTCATTCTATAAAATAACTCTCTTATTGCTCATTCAAAAAAGGAGAAAGCATTATTAGAATATCAAATCGTTGCTGCATTTTTAACTCAATATTTGTGTGCTTCCAAGATTTCATATTGTAATAGATTAATACTCATTTCTATATTAATCATGCATAACGTAGTTTCTTTTAAGTGTTCTTAGATTAATCTCATTTCATTTCTTAGATTAATCTCATGCTCATTTTTTAGATTAATCTCACATTCATTTCTTATCTTAGTTTCATTTCTAGACTAATATTGCATCTACATTTCTAGAATAAATCCTTCATTCTTAGATTGGTCTCAGTTGTTGGGTTCTTGAATCTAAGAGCTTACTCAAAACCACGTTTAGATACGAGGCAACAGGTCAACTAATCCAGACATGCAAGATGAATAACTCCATATTCATCTATGTGTGTGACTGATGAACAATGACTATGTTGAAGTGTATGGCTAAGTTAGAGGCCCATATTTAGTGTATACACACCTAACCATCCTACCAACTGTGCCACATGGAACCACCTTATTCACTGGTATTTCTACCACATATCCATCCAACCTGCCCTGCCACCTTTCAAACCTGCCACATGTCACACCCGTGCCATTGTGCGATCCGACTAGACCTGCTATGAATCGCATTGCGCCATCGCGCCCTGCAACCACCTTTCATCTCATGGAACTTGTCATCTGAGCACGAGCCCACAAAATTATCTACCTTGTTTTCTAGTTGGCCTCCACTAACCATAAAACTTCACAAAACATCAACCAAAAGGCGCGTGCCTTTCAATACTTAACCTATTATGGGCTCGGGTATAAAAATATTAAGTTACTTCACCACATAACCAATGTGGGATATATGACCTGAAGTGCCTAAAACACAAAACAAAACAACAAAGACACAAAGACCTATCCAACTGATTTGACTCCACAGAGATGACCAAAAGGGAACAAAACATAACCATAACACCCATCTGCAACCCTTTCACGCAAAAAATAGATAGGAAACTCTCTACAACATTTGAAAGTCCTCCATGGAAGCCCTGCAAAAATCTTGAAAAGGAAGTTCAGGAAAACAACCTAACAGTGACACCAACTAGGGATATATGCCTCTTGTAGGCATAACAAGGATCCAGAATCTCAGGGATAATCAGACCACCTACTGGAAAAAAGCCTAACCAAGGGAATCAAGAACAACAGAAAGGAGAACCTACTCCTCCCAGCAGAAACAATACCTTTGCAATTTATTTTCTTATTTGAAGAGGATCAAACCAACTTTGATGGTATGACACCATCACCAAAATCTCAGATTTCACTTGCCTCTGTCAAAAATAAACTTCTTCATCCCTTGTACTAGAAGCAAGAAAAAAATTCCTCTTCCATCTACCTGATCATACCTGCAAAAAATTCTCATTAGCTCAATACTACAGAAAATAGTATCAGCATACTCACCATTGAAGCTAAGAAGGAAATCAGGCAAAACATGGAAAAGAAACTGATGTGGTATATGCATATTGCATTCATTAGGTAAAGGAAAACTAGAAAAAATGCAATGTCTATCATCTTTTGATCCACAACCACATCTTGAAAAATCATCCAGCTGAAAAGATAAGCACTCATATTCTACCATATAGTTGGTACCATTCACACTATCTGGTTCCTCATCACAATCCTCAAACAAAGGATTAGAAACCACATGAAAATATTTTTCAAAGTTATTATGACAAAGGATTGGCTGATCTAAAACATTATCCATATCAAACAACACATCAGAAAACATATTAATGTGATAGCCCACATCCATGCCACACTCACCTTCCTCAAAGGGAGAAAAATCAGAGTCTGAACAAGAGGAGAACTCATCATCACTACATGAAGGCTCCATATCACTATCTCCCCCCTCTTCCTCATAAGAGTCATTACAAGAGACTAATTCACATAAAACTTAAAAAGTTTCATCAAAAATTTGCACATTAGTATCATTGCCATCAGATGCATGATCCCTCAACCTTCTCTCACATGGAAATTCATATAAAGAAAACAAACAGGCTGACTGATCAAAAATTTCACAAGGCTTCATTTGATTTCTCGTTGGTTCAAAATTCTTGTATGAACACTCCTCCAACATGCCTATGAAATTCATCATTGTTTCCAATGAATCAGCATCCTCACAGACAAATCCAAGAGATGAAAAAGTTTCACCTTTTTCACAAGGCAATTTTAGGGAGTTAGTAATTATAAATTTTATTGGATTGATTCTCAATTTATGATTTATTATGTCTTCTTAGTTACTCAATGACGTATGCGCAAAGACAAAGAGTCACAAGGATTGGGGGCATAATGTTTTTCTTGATTTT
>MU226196.1:1117752-1128197 GCA_018584345.1 Thuja plicata
TTCATGCTAGGTTGTATTCGTCACTGATTTGTAGCATATTCTGAGGGCTGATATGTTACTAATTACACTCCTCCTAGTTAGCAGGCAATAGGTCGATATTAGTGGTTTCTAACATTTTGGACTAACCTTTCAAGCTAATGCAATGACCTATTGAGTGTTTGTGTTGATTCTGACAGGTACCCATTTATACACACACACATACTAACCATCATCTTGTCCTCAAACAAATCAGGACCATTGTGACACCTTGGAGCTTCTTCCTCAACCAATTCTTGGCATATATCTTCTTGAGTATCCTCATGTGACAAAGATATGGGATGAGAAACATCATCCTCATTTGGCCATGAAAGCTTAGCATCGTGATTCTTATTCTCCTCTCCAAAGAAACCAATCTGCACCACATCACTGGTTTGCACATCCATGTCAAGATTCTCTAAAGAATCCTCTTGCAAAGTATCAACATTATGTAAGCCATAAACCTGCGGGTGGGTGGGAGGGAAAACATTGATACACTCATTAAAAACATGTGTAACTTGAGCATCTGAAAGACCATGCTTCAATGGTTTAATGAAATATTTAGAATCATAACAAGATTCAAAATCTACACAACTACTCCAATCAGTACTCAACATTGTATCAAGAATACCTTCATCCTTTGAATCTGAGAAAATACTGATGTTCTCACAATATGATAAATCAAATTCTATCTTGTTGCATCCAAGTAATGCAGAAGCACAAGGAGAATCAAAAACACACATGTCAAAATCAGAACCTACTAACTCATACTCTCTGTCAAACTCAATGTGTGTTGGGTGTGATGGTTCAGAGCTATCCCTCCCTAAATATATGAGATATTCACAAGATAAAAATTCTGAAATTTGTTCACTATGAAATGAACCATTGTCATCATATTCACCCTCCTCTGATAGGCAGTAACTAGAAGCATTTTCACTTATCCAATCATATTCTTCTTGGTGACTGCACAAATCTTCTGCCTTATACTAAGAAGAAGCATCACTTTCATGATTATAAGAGAGAGCATCCACACTAGATAAATCTCCTTCATAGGTTCTATCATTCTCAATAATAGCACTACTAGATACAACCTCAAGTGTATCTTCAAGTTCAAGATCTACAACATTAGTTATCCAATTCCTAATATGCACATAATGTTCTTCCCTCAAGAAGGCTGACTGATGGGTTGATTCAGTGAAACAAAGTTCCAAAAAAAAACCAATAAATACAGACTCTGAAAGCTCAGTACCCCCTAGAAGCTCATCATATGCATCACAAAACCTTTCATAAAATAAAGTTATTGACAGTTCCCTTCTCCTTCCCACCTTTATTCTTATCAGCAATATGCAATCCTCTTGGATGCATTGGTCTAACAATGCAAGCTCCTCCTCAAGCTTACCCATTTTGACTAATAGAATACTTCCATATGATTTTGCAAAATGCAACTCAAAAATTGAAACATGAAAACCTCTATCCACACCTTATTCCTTTCTTAGTGTTTGAATCACTACATAAGGAAACATTTACATCCTTGAAAAGTAAAATACCTAGATGTGTTGCAACAGCTGCAAGATACTGATATGAAGTCACCTCCAAATCACCTTTTGAAACTTGGTTGAGTCACCACCTCCTTGCAAAGGAATATTTTTTAACACAGTTGAGTAGAAATTCCCAACTCTATCCTCTTTAAATCAGCCAACTTAAAACACACTCTATATAGGGTCTCATATGATTCCTCTCTTGACTATACTCATAGTCACAGGAGTCCTATTTTCTGCTACCTCTTCACTGCAAGTCCACCTCTTCTTTGTAGTCTTTATTCAATCATGCACACTGGTACAAATAAGAGAACTTGGATTCGCCACTCACCAAAAGTGAGATAATATTTGTATCATTTTCAGAACTATGACTTTTAGACACTTTGCAATGAAAAACAAGCAGAAAAGACTCACTCTTATAATTATGAGGAATATCACTTTTACAACCATGACCCTATAACCAAAATCCGAGATTGACTTAGCAAGGCAAGGAACCAACTCACTTACACTCACCAATAAGTTTTTCTTCTGTGTCCCCAGCAGAGTTACCATTTTGTTGGTGTTTGAAAACGTTTATGCTATCTAAAGCCACCAATATGCCTTGAGATTGATGCTAGGAGTGGTTAGCTCCAAGTATAGAAGCTCTTCAAGGCAACTAGACCAACTATAGGGATAAGGCTATCATCTACATTTCTGGCTCTGCAAAACCAAGGTGGGTGCACCTAATCTAGATAATATACAACTCTCATTCACTCTAGATTACAACAACAAATGATGGTAAGAAAGTACTAAATACTAACCAGGCATTTATTGAATCTCTATTACCATGTAGGACATACAACCAACAACCATAGGATATGAAAGAAATTAGTAATGGTTTTGATGTAAATTTGTAGAATATAGCCAAACTCTATCAGACATGCATCACAAAGAGTAGAAAAGCTTTTGATGAGTGCCATATCCATTGGGAAACTTCTCCAAACCAAATACTAAAATAGAAGACAACCTATTGGAAAGGGCTCACAACCATAAACATAAGTATCTCAGATCATACATTTTCTTATAATATCCCTATTTATATACATAAAATGAATCTATGTCTCATCCAAAGCATGTTTAATCTAATCCTAAATCATAACTATGGAACGGAATGTACACATGGATAACTCTATGTATTGGACTAGAAAATCCAAAACTCATACAATGAAATCCAAGGAGAGACTTGAAACTGAGACAATTTTATTAAGTATAATGAGTCCAAATTTGTAACAATATAATTGAATAACTACACCATTAAATAACCTACAAAAGATCAAGAAGCATCTATCTTATCCTAAATTATAGTCTGATACAGGTTTGATATATCCCTGGAACTCAAACTTCTGAGCCAACTCTTATGGTCAAAAATTATGGAACCTCTAAGAAAGAGAAGGGAGAGCCCTAAGTAGGAGGAAACCCTAGGAGAGGGTTCTCAACAACTATCCTTACAAGAAATCAATGCAATCCTATCTCGCAAGCTGATCTTTCTCCAAAAGATAACTAAAATATTTGTCCTGACAAACCACTTGCCAAGTTACAAGCAAAGATCTAATCTCATCAATGTGGAGCACTCATAGCATGGAAGAAAAATCCCAAAATAGAAAGTGAGATCAGAGATCCATAAACAACCATGCTACATTGAAAGCGTTCAGACCCACAGAGAGTATCCCTAGACACACAAATGACACCATTAAGATAGGCATGGGCCAAGAAGACCTCGAGCCACTCCCCTAAAATTCTAAGAACATGCCACCATGATAAAATGCACAGAGACATTTAAAATTTGAAATATTCATTAAAATGGCTAACTCCTCTGGCACCAAACATATCAATGGTCGAGACTAAGACCTTTTCATAACTTTAAAACATGACCGTTGATGAACCCTACATTGTATAAGCACCAAGTAAAAAGAAAAGTTATCCTTTCCCATTCAAACTCCATTGACATCCACGTGGAAACATCCCATTGGGCCTGAGAACCACTTGTCTTTCCTTTCTTGTGCTTGCCCCACACTCTTTACTGCCAACTTCGACACGCATCAAGATTTTTACAACTGCGTGATGCTTATCTTCCTAGCATCTTTCCTTCACACTATAGCGAATCATCATTAGATCTCAATATTCCCTTTACGATCCTTTTCCATTCACCACCACGCATCACCATCTGACTTGATCCATCTTTTTAGTCCCACCTAACCATCCTGCTGACTCTGCCATGTGGCACCACCTTATTTGTTGGGATCTCTGTCGCATATCCATCCAACCTAGCCTACCACCTGTCAAACCTGCCACATGTCACACCTGCGCCATTACAGAATCCAACTGGATCAGTTGTGACTTAGATTGTGCCATCGTGCCCTGCTACCACATGTCATCTCACGGAACTTGTCATCTAAGCATGGGCCTACAAAATTATCCACCTTGTTTGCAGTTGGCCACCACTAAATGCAACACTTTACAAACTGTCAGCCAAAAGGTGCATTCCTTTTGACACTTAACCTATTGCGGGCTCGGGTATAAAACCATTAAGTTATTTCATTGCATAACCAATGTGGAATATATGACCTAAGGCGCCTAAAACCCAAAACAAACCAGCGAAGACACAAAGACCTATCTAACTGATTTAACTCCATAGAGGTAACCAAAAGGGAACAAAAATGACCATAACACCCCTCTGCAACCCTTTCACCTAAAAAAAAAATAGGAAACTCTCTACAAAATTTAAAAGTCTGCCATGGAAACCCTGCAAAACGATTGAAAAGGAAGTTCATGAAAATGACCTAACATACCCTTTGCAAACCAATCATGCTTTATTTATGATTACATTCCCATCTTCAATCAATTTGTTTATGAAAATCCATTTGGTTCCAATGATAGTTTTATCACTCAGTCTTGGTACTAATGTCCATGTCTTATTATTCTGTATCTGCTCAATTTCCCCATTCATGACATTAAACCATTCTTCATTTTCTAATGCATCTCTAACATTCTTAGGCTCAAATTCACAAATAAAACAAGTGTCATCTCTAAAATTACTTCTTTTCAGTATTCTTGCTCTTTTATCTCCATTGATTTGATCTTGTGGATGGTGTCTTCTTACATATCTATCAAGTACATGTTCATTTCTTGGTCCTTCCATATATTATTTTGTATCTACATTGTTTTTAGGTTCATGATCTTTTGTTTCAACATTTTCCTAATTCTTAGTTTGTGCTACCTATTACCCAGTGACATTAATATGTTTCCCTATAACATTACCCTATTTCCCAGTAATGCTAAGCATTTGCATCGGTATAATATCAAGTTCTTCCCTGTAAACAAATTTACAATAATCTTCAGGTTCTTTCATGTTGTCCTCATCATTTAGCTCAACAAATTCATCAACTTTCACATTTTCACTCTCAACGATTTTGTTAGTTGTCTTGTTCAAACATTTGTAAGCTTTAATCTTAGTAGATTATCCAAGAAATATTCCTTCATCACTTTTTGAATCAAATTTTCCATTTCTCTCATCTTTCAGAATATAACGCCTACTACCAAATATTCTAAAATAACTTACATTTGGTGTATACCCATACCATAGATCATAAGGTGTTTTGTTTTAATCTTTCTTCATTTATACTCGGTTCAGTGTGTATACTGTTGTGCTAACTACTTCTCTCTAGTATGTTTGTAAAACTCCTTTCTCAATCATCAATGTCCTAGCACAATTGACAATTGATATGTTCCTTCTTTCAACAATCTTGTTCTTTTGTGGTGTTCTTGGTGCATAAACCTGTCTTTTGATTCCATACTCATTACAAAAGTTAGTGAACTCATCAAAAATAAATTCACCTGCTTTATGAGATATCAAACACTTTAGATCTCTATCAATTTTTTTCCACTTTATCTTTATACCACTTAAACATCTTAAATGCTTCAGATTTTTCTTTTAGGAACATGGCAGTCATCATCCTAGAATAGTCATCAAAAAATCAAATAAAATATGTGTCTCCATAATAGCTTTGTGTCCTCATTGGTCCACATAGGTCTGTATGAACCAAATCCAAAATGTCATTAGATGAAAAATTCTTTCTCTTGAAACTAGATTTTGACATCTTTCCCATTTGACAATTTTTGCACATTACATGGTCTAGTTTAGATAAGCTTGGTAAGCCTCTAACTTTTCTTTTTCTACTAATCTTAACCATGTTGTCAAAATTTACATGAAAAAGTATTTTATGCCATAGCCATAGCCATATATCTTCATTTTTTTCCAATAAACAGGTAGTTTCATCTATGTCAAGACAGAATAGGTTACCTTTAGATTGTTCACCAGTACCGATCAATTTTCCTTTTCCATCATAGATTCTTGCTTTTCTATTCTCAAATGCAACTCGGTGACCTATGTTATTTAACTATGAAATAATCAATAGATTGTAGTTAAGTCCTTTTACCCAATAAGAATTTTCACATTTGATTTTATTATTCAGCATAATAGTACCTTTTCCTTTCACTTGACAGGGTGTATCATTTCCCATTCTTACTGATCCTCCATCATAATGTTCAAGAAATTCAAATTCTCCTTTATCACCAATCATGTGATATGTACAACCACTATCAATAACCCAAATATCATGTTTACTAAATTTAGAGATAAGTTTTGTTTCTACATACCTTTCATCCTCATCTGAATCATCTTTCAATGCTACAAACACTGTCTCAATATCTTCATCACTGTCAGAGTTGCTTTCATAAACTTTATCTTCAGCAATGTAAAAAAATTTCTTACCTTTATCTTTGTGATCTTGGTTATCTCTTCTATCATACCGTTGGTTGCTTCTGAAGTCTCGGTCATCCTTTCTGTTATTAGATCTATCATTTCTATCATCATTATTTTTGTTAGGGCATCTTGCTCAAAAATGACCAATCTCTTTGCAGTTAAAGAATATCAAAGGTAGTTTACCTTTATATCTTCCTTTACCTCTATGTAATCTTCTAACCATTAAAGCTTCAATTTCATCAAGTTCATTTTCATCACTATCACTATCACTATTATTTATGGTTATGTGTTTGCTACTAGATTTTCTAATTTTCAAAGTAGACATAAATGTGGATTCCATAGATGGTACAACACTGTTGTTAAAGTAATTCAACTCAAAAGAAATTAATCTTCCAACAAGACTATCAAAAGTAATGTTATGTTGAGGTTCTGCTCTCATTTCATGAATTATAGAGACTCTTATAGAATAAATAGCCAATAAAGTTCTAAGAATCTTACTCACAATTGTGTCTTCATCAATGGTTCCAGCATATCCTCGAATAGCATTCACAACTTATTGAAGTCAGTTATTGTATTGTGTGATTTTTTCTCCTTTCTTCATTCGTATGTCTTCAAACTTTCCATGAAGACTTTCAACTTTGGCTCTCAGTACATTTGCATCTCCTCCATAAACTAGTGTAAGAAGATCCCACATCTTCTTGGCAGTTGCACATGTCTTGATATCTTCAAATTCAGAATCGGTAAGTGAAGAATAAATATCTACCATGATAAGGTTATGCTCATGTTTCTCTTTCAACTGACTTACTGTCAAAGGTCCAGTAGGTAATATGAATTTATTGTCTAGAAAATCTTCAATGTTTCTTGCAATTCCTGATAGGTATAATATCATTCTTCTTTTCCATGTCTGGAAGTTATCTTTGTTCATCTTAGGTGCATCTCTCTTATACATCTTGTGATCTTTAGCTCATGTCCTTGAAAACTTTCTTCTAAGAACTATATGCTCTAATAAGCACCGATAGCTCTGATACAAATTGTTAGAATAACTGAGAGGGGGGGTGAATCAGTTAGACTCAGTGCGCTTGCAAAATTATCCTACAGTCCCAAATTTCTCCAGATGTATAATGAAACAAATTCAATCATATAAAACTCAGCTCGGTGAAAATGTATTATGTAAACTTAAACTTTCATCAATAGTGTTTACTGAGTGTCAGTAAATTAATACCATGATTACCAATCTAGGTCAATAAAATAAAGTGTAAAGTAAAATAACAATCCACAAAATTCATACACATTGACACATATTGTTTTAACGTGGAAACCTTGTTAAGGGAAAAACCACCTGGGACCGTTAACCCAAAATATTTTTACTCTTCTGAAGTGAGCTCGGTGAGGATCCAACCCTATTAAAGGTTACAATGCACACTATTAAATGTGACCTTGTTAGAGGATTTAAAACTAATATTTCTCTCTTGACTAGGCATTCACTATGGGGTCAACAAGAAAACAATCAACATTCTCTAAATGCTATAATAAGGATTCACTACCCCACTTGGTTAAGAGATTTATCTGTAACAATAGTAAAACTTATATAGTAATGATCTGATTCAAATACAACTCTGATTTGTAGATATTTAGATCTATTCTAAGTACATAATACCTTTGATAAATTTGTTCACTTCAGTTCATATCATACTTGTTCTACTCGGTAATCCTCTTTCCTCTATTTTCTCGGTGATGTCTGCAGAAATGCTCATTTTTTTCCTTAACCATTTTGATCAGTCATGCATCAAATTTGCATGTATGCTTCAGTATCTATAAACAAAACATGATTCATAAATGAATTTCTTGTCTCTTATATAGACATCATTTATCATTTAATTTTAATCCTTGAGATCTTGCCTCTTAATCTCCATTGTTCATTTTACCACTTGATCCTTCCTCGACAATTGTGTTAAAAATATGTTTCAATCTCTTTCGTTTGATCTTCCTTGAATTTTCATAACCATTTGATCAAATAAAAAACTTTATCTTTTACCTCAAAATTATAAATTGCCAGATCAACATCCAAGTCGGCCCTAATTAGAATTAATTTCTCAGTCTTAGTATTAACCATGTTGTGTCAGTAATCCATTACTTAGTCATTGTTTCTTGGTATACACTACATTTTACTCGGTTATTACTGTCACTCAGTGTATATAGAACTCTTCATTTTACCGACCATAAAAACATTTTTTTATTTCAGATCTTCAATACATAACAAATGTTTTTGACCATAATAACACTCAAATAAGTTGACATCAATGACAATACATTAACAGATAATGTTTATCATGACTTCTACAACTCGGTTGAATATCAACAAATGACTTCAAACATATAATCAGTTGTAGTTCATCAAGGACCACCTAAATGCGACTTTAGAGTCCTTTCAAAAGTTGGCTTCTCAAGATGGAAAAAAATAAACTTTTGAAGGATTTTCCTTGGGTAGACAACCTTCCTTTGGTTGGCTAGTAACTTTTACCCATCTCCAAGCCACCTCTTTGAGTTCCATTTTTATAAATCATGTAAGAGGTTGGGATGAACATTATATGGGAACTCACATGTTTCCCAAGGGGATTGGGAGATGTGAGAAGAGCCTTTTTAGAGGGATCTCCAAAACTTAGAGGATGTTCACCCACTCTCCAATTTTGGAGACAACTTGGAATGTAGTAAGAATTTTTTCTAAGGAATAAGACTTGGGAATTGGATAGTTCTTCTACAACCTTCATTAACATAGCTAGAGTTGAGGTTGGCCATACTTATTCTCACAGTTAGATGCTTTCATTTGTTTCAAGAAAAGAAATATGCATTGTATTTTTCTTGTGCTTCTTCTTTATGTGTTTGGAACTATGTTCTCCTTGAATTATTGTGGTTTCATTCTTGAATTTATTTTATTGATTGTATTTTTATGGGAGCGCAGGGCTAAACTCACCCTTGGGAGAGAAGACTAGCCTTGCTGGTGAATGGATTTTGTGACAGTCCATAGAGTGTAGAGTCTCTCTTCTAGGAAGAGAGGGATACACATGGATTATGAGGTCCTTGTTGTTGTTGTTATGTTTTTGTTAAAATGGGGGTCATAAGTGGAGTTTTGGCTTGAAGCATTAAGGGGCATAAGGGTTTTTGTAGTTGATTTGAGTAAGAGACAAGACAGTGTTGAATGTAAACCTTGCGAAGGACTTTATTATTTTTTAAACCAAAATTCTCCTCTTGGATACTTGGTCCACCTTCACCGCAATGTTTGAGTCACTTAGTGACTATGTGGAAGCATTGGGATGGGAATTTATTGTTGTGTTGTTTGTCACAAAAAAATGGATTTTCTATGTATGTGAAATGAACATGAGTGTAACTTGTTTGGTCTTAGTTCTCCTAGCTCAAGGGTGGTCTTTTAAAGGCCTAGGTTGAGAGGTGAGCTTCCATGGTCAATACACTATTTTTATTTGCAAATCTGAATTTTGTGCAAGAAGTGGAATGAATGGTATGACAAAAAAAGGCAATGTTCTATAATGTTACTAAAGATCTAACTTAATTTAATTTTGGAGTTAATTCTAAAGCTTGTAATTGATTTAAATTTCTTGTATGGATAATTATTCTCAAAATTTAGTGACAACAAAAAAAGGAAATGTAAACTTGGGATTCAATGTAAATTGTATGTGCTACCTTTTGAGTTAGCTACTACTAGTTGAAAAAAAGAAATTAAAATGTTGTAAATAATTTTTTTTTAATTCCCCTTGGATGTTCCTATGTTGAGGAAAAGAAATGTAATATATTTGAAATACCTTCAAATTCAAATAGAATTTGTTAAGTTAAAAGTTTGTTTACTCTCTCTTGCAGTTAGAACGTTAATTGATAAGTTAAGAACTAGAAATAAGTAATTTTTTACTGTTTTAAAATTTATTTTATTATGCATTCTTTTCTACACTTATATTTGAGTTACATATAAGTTCATGAATAAAACAACACGTAGAGAAGAGGCATAAATGTATTTAATCATTGTTGATATACACACACACACATATATACATGTGTGTGTGTGAGTGTATATATATATATAT
>MU226196.1:1148320-1180316 GCA_018584345.1 Thuja plicata
AATAATGTTTAAATAAGATTTAAACATTTTTGGGAGGGATTTCTTAATTAAATATTTTTAATTAAGATAAAGGGATTTAATGACATAAAAATAAATAAATTAATTAATTAATAAATGATGATGTCATAAGGGGTTTAGGGGAATATTAATAAATGAAATAAACTTATTTATTTCATTTAAAAACATAGGAATTAATTATTTAAATAATGAAATTGCTTTTTAATAATTAGAGAACTATAGCTATTTTAATTAAATTAAATAGGCTAGGGGAATGGGTTAATTGCAAGTGGGTATTTGATTTAGGGATTTATTTAATTCCTTTATAATTAAATACTATAGCCATGTTTGATTTTGATTTGATTTGATTGGTTGAAATTGATTTGAATTGTATGGCTATAATAGTTAATATAAATCAGTGATAAAAATCACCTAGGATATTAAATTGATTAAAAAAATTATGCCAAGCAGTAATAGGGTCATTTGGATATAAATCAAGGGTATGATCGCACTTAGGGTAAATAGGGTCTATAGTTGCGACAGACCAAATTCAGGTGGTTACACTATTTGGGAGGAAAAGAAAATTTTATTGTCTTTTCATACTATAAGGGTTTTTTTATAGCAAAAGTAGATTCAAATAAAGGGAAAAGTTAATATTATAGTGGGAAATTAAAACATATTAGAATAGTAGTGATTAATAATAACATGTTGATAATATAGCTATAGTATAAGGTTTCACGTTAATATTTTTAATGTGTTAATTTTATTTTTTATGAATAGAGGCCTTTACTATTAATATGTATAACAAAGTACAATATTCACCAAAAATCCTGGGGGATAAAAAATCACCCCGCAAAGTCACTCGGCATCAAGCCAGAACAAAACAGCTATTCATAAAAAAAAAATATTAAAAGTAAAGCCCTCAAGCTGCAAGAGCAGTAGCAGAAGAGGGCGGAAGATCTTTATCTGGCAGATTGCCCCACACATTGGGTCCAGGGGTCTGGTTGGGAGGCGACCACCCGTCTTTAGTTTCTTTCTCCATCTCTCCTTCCTCCCGCCTAGGAGAAATTGCAAGGGCCAGGAGGGGGATCTTATCAGAAGGGGCAGGAGGCCCCACAGGAACAGTGACCGAAGGCTGAGTAGTAGTAGAGGCAAGAACAGGAGGCCATATGGAAGCCAAGGCCCTCCTAACAGGAGGAGAGGCAGAGCGGTGATGCCAAGAGCATGGTGTTCTGGAACGCCTTTCAGAGGCACTTGTGCTGTGAAACTGACCCTGGGGTGGTGTGTGATCAACAGAGAGAGAATCTGGTGGCACCCTAGCTATAGTACATGGGGCACTACCCCAATGTTGTAAAAACTCCTATAAGTGGGAAACCTCGAGGGCCACCTTATCAGCTTGAACTTGAATCTGCATCATGACATTATTACATAAACATGCCTTAGCATAGAGAGAAACATTGATATCCAAAAATCTATGAGAAAAAATAACAGCATTGCGGTCTTTCCATAAGGAAAAAAAAATCTCCATCCTAAAAGCATGCCAAATCTGGGTGAACTGGGAAGGCATTCTGGGAGATTCATCAAGAAAATCCATGTGCCAAGAAAAAGGCTTAGGCCGAAAAGGCATAAAAAAACTGTGAATCCAATTCCAGTAATTCTAGGCCCAACCACAGAACCAGAAAATATGCATAATGGTTTCAGAATGCCCACAGAAAGGGCATTTAGGATCAAGCACACCTAAGTGCCAAAGCTGAGCTCCTAAGGGTAACCCTTGGTAGAGAAGACACCAAGAAAAGTGAGCAATTTTGAATTCAGTGATAGCATCCCAAATAGTGCAGAAATGCCAGCTCCAAGTGCTCTTTGAGGAAGAGAGATGCCAACAATGATTGAGAGACTCAACCATTGGGAAATGAGGCACCAACCATGAATATCCAAGTTTGGGCTTATAGTTGGTAAATGGTGTATCTGGGTACCATTTCCAATCTTTCCACCAAGGTTTAACTGACTGAATTCCAAGTTTGTGCAGGAGGTGTAGCAAAATAGCAGAGACAAGCAAATCAAAAGTCTGACAGTCTGGGATAGTGAGCCAGAACTAAACCCAGAAATCATCCCAAGAGTGGAGACTCATGGTGGCTCTAGAAAACAAATCCTTGTGTGTTTGGATGCCTCTTCTGTGAAAATAGAGAGCACTAATCCCTTGAATTTTGGCCAAAGGAAACCCTTGCTAGGAAAAGAGTGGGGACCACCAAATATTCAGCTGATTGAATGAAAGACCATCACGGAATCCATTACCGACCCAACGAAGCCAGGGTTTAACTGCCTCCCAGACATGCCAAATACTTTTGGCAACAAAGGTACCTTGGATTTGAATAGGATGTTTCATAACCAAGAGGGTTTGAAAGCCAATTCCTTTCCAAGATGGTTTCTGCAACAAGTACCCAGAAGAAATACAGTGGTGAAGTAAAATTTTCCAGGCCTCATTGCTAGTGAGGAAATGCATAATCCACTTCGCACAAAGGGCTAAGCCTTGCTTCTGGGTATCAATTAAACCAAGCCCACGAGAGGCCCTGGGGAGATAAAAAAATTCCTAGGCAATTCTGTGAAAGCCATGGTGATCTGCACCAAAGGCCCAAAGAAAGTCCCTCAACAATTTCTCAAACTTCTTGTATGAGGCCTTGGAAGGAGCCCAACAGGAGGAATAGTAAACATGAGTAGCAGCCAAGAACTTAGAGAAGATCTTAAATTTACCAACGAGTGAGAGCGGCTTGGTAATCCAATAGGTAAGCTTCTTTTCAATTTTAGCTAAAACCGCATTCCATAAATCAGTAGAAGTAGATTGAAAAGCAAAGGGTATACCAAGAAACCAAAATATTTCCCCATGCTGGATCCTGGACCAAACAAACTGGGAAAACCAGGGCGGATCAGGATGGGATGATTGACTGTAGCACAAGGTTTTATGCCACTGAATGGCAGAGCCTGAAGCCAAACAGAAAGTGTCTAAACACTACAAGGTTGCCTTGATATTCTCTTCATCCTCAGCAAGAGTGAGAAAGGAATCATTAGCAAAATGGTCATTAACCAACTGCTGAGTGAAATTGGGTAAAGCAATCCCATGAACACGGACTAGAGAAATAGAATGAGCTAATAAATAGCCAAATCCTTTGGATTTAAGAACATATAAGGTAGGAGCAAGAGGAAATCCTTGCCAAATGGATCTAAAAATCCCAAAGGTGGAAGAATGTCTGCCATTAATGGTGATACAAGCAGAGGCATCTTGAAAAAGCATCTGCACAGATTAAAGAAATATGGGGCCAAAACCCAAAGCGTGAAGCATAGAAAGAATAAAAGGTCATTCAATACGATCATAAGCTTTAGGAAAATTAATTTTGAGAAAAAGATTTTTTTTTTGAGACTTTCTAGCCCATTCCATACCTTCCCAAATAGCTATGATATTATCAAGAATATATCTTGATTGAATAAAGCCAATTTATTTTGTCATAACAATTTGAGGGAGGATGTGGCTAATCTTAAGAGTGAGAGCCTTAGCAATGATCTTGTAAGAGACATTAAGCAGGGTAATAGGCCACCAATTGCAAATATCCTCAGGATCCCCAGCTTTGGGGATAAATTTGATGTTGCCTTTATTAATAATATCGCCCAAAGATTGGGAGTGATAAGCTTCAAGGTAAACCTGATGAAGATGGGGACCAATGGCATCCCAGAGAGTTTTATAAAACTCACAGGGAAACCCATCACAACCTAGAGCTTTATCACCAGCCATGGAAAAGACAACTTCCCAGAGATCTTGAAGGTTAAGAAGTTGATCACAGAAAGCATGCTGGGATGGTGAAACACATTGAGGCACCATAGCCATGCAATCTGCACAAGCTTGGTTTCTAGTAGGTGAAGCTCCCTGAGTGGCACAAATGTGTTCATAATGACAAATAAAGGCTTGCAAGATATCAGAAAGCTCTGTGAGGAGAGACTGCCCCTCTTGGATCCTGGTTATACCCACATTGGTTTGTCATGCACGAAGACTGGCAAAAAATTATTTAGAGGCCTGATCACTAACTTTTAACCAGTGTAGCTGAGCCTTGATCTGAGCACCTCTGGTAGCATAGCTATCTGCAACTTGTTTCTATTGACGCAACTGAGCAAGTTGAACTTGCAAGGTCTGATTGAATGGATCAAGGGATAAGGCCTCCATGGAAACATAGAGAGATTTGGTGTTAGCCTCATAGGATCAATGACATTAAATGGAAAGTTGTCAACCATAAATGCATAAAAATTGAGCTGTATGATGAATGGCATCATTCCACCATTGAATCCAGCCAAACAAATGTGGAGGTCTAGGCTCAAGGTTCCAAACCCGATGAATGTGGGACACCATGGAAGCATGATTGAGAATAGAAGTATTAAAGAAGAACTGAGTGGTGGGAGGACGTTCCTTAGCTATCTTCCATTCAATAATGAATTGAATAGGGAAGTGATCTGACAAGGTCACATCAATAAGAGGAGTAATCGGCAAGGCTTGTTTTTTAGAAAAAGAGAAAAAGATTGTGTCGTAGTCATAGCACAATCAAGCTGTTTGTGAATTCTATCAGAGAAGGCACTAAAATTAGACCACATGTGCCAAACACCATCAGTTTAGTGACAACCAAGATTGGGATAAAAAAGGCCCAATTTATTACACATGTAATACCAAGCTTCCCATTCACTAGCTATCCACCGGAATGGCAGAATGCCATCCTTGTCAGAAGCCACTTCAACCATATTAAATTCACCATAGAAGAGCCAAGTTATAGGTGGCAGAGAATCCACAAGCCAACGCCACAGGTGAGATCTCTCAACAATGTCATTGGGAGCATAAACATTAACTATGCCAAAAGAATGATTCTCAATAATGAAGGTGGCCCAAACAGATCATTGCATGGGATCTGAACCATGACTGATTAAAAAAGAATGCAAACAAGGAGAAAGGAGAGTAAAAACTCCACCTTGACCAGCCTCATGCTGAGAACAGAGAGCAAGGCTCTTAGGCCAAATATTTTTATAGGCCACATCAAGCATAAAACCAAAAATTTTAACTTCTTGGAGGCATAAAACATCCAGATTACTAACACGACGATGAACATCTCTAACAGAGTATTTTCGAGGTAAGTCTGTCAAACCCTTGACATTCCATGAGATGTACTTCATGAGAAAATAGTGTCAACCATACCATCATCATCCCCAAGGGATGCAAAACTATTAGACAAATAAGCGAAATTGTTCCCAGGAAGTTCCATGGAGACATTTTGGCACTTTTCTGCCATACCCTCCTGTGCGACCTCAGCATGCCTGTTAGGGCTGCAAGAGTGGTGGAAGTTGGAAGGAGTGGAAATAATAGAGGTTGCATGAGGTGTGTGAACCCAAGGAGGGTCGGTATTCGAATGCAAAATCTCTTTCCGCTGCTAGCCAGGGTTTGAAACAGGAGCAGTCTCAGCATGAGAAGCAACCTGAGCCTCTACAGCAGGAGGTAGTGGTTGCAAAGTAGAAGTCAAAGTGACAGGTTTAGCCTATTTATTCTTGCAGCTGACCATTACCCAATCATCTTTTTTGTTTTCTTCTTTTTTACCAGCTTCAATGGGCCGCAAACCAGAATCCTTAGGAGGAGGTTTAGGTTGAGGAACTGCCAAAGGGCAATCCTTGATTTTATGCTTTCCAGATTGACAATGGTAGCAAGTGTTGGGAAGGATGAGGTAGAGAACCTTCTGAGAGAAGATTGTGTCACCAACCTGAATCTCAACAGATTCTTTAAGATCTTGAGAGAGATTGACTCCAATGTGGAACCTCTTTTGAGGCCGAGATTTAAAAAAATGGTCATGCTCACTATAGATAACCCTACCTAGCTTTTTTGCAATGGCATACATGAAAGGCCAATAGGGTAGAGGAAGACCAGGAAACTCAACCCACACAGGGACTTTGAGATTCTTTTCATCTGAGACCGAAAAGTCTCGAGACCAACACTGAATAACTAAAAGGGAAGCCCTAATATTCTAGGGTCCCTTGACAAATATAGCATCCACATGAGTGGGATTGGAAAAGTGAAACAAAAAAAAAACCCTTGGTGAGACTCTGAATGCCATCCAGGCATATTCCATGAGGAGTCCAGGCTTTTTCCACCCAATCTTTAATCATATTTTTAGGTGGGTTACGACCCAGAAAGTAACCAATAAGGGTATGTCTTTCAAGCCAAGAATAGACATCATCAAACTCATGAATGGGAAAAACAACATCAGGCTGAGACATACCTCATGAAACACCTTGGGAAAAAACTTGTGAGGTCTCTTTCTTGGAGGTGCCATTGTTATCCATCACCAAAATATCACTAGCATCAACTGCTAGGCTAGTGGCAGTTGGGGCCATAAATACTAAGGCAAATCCTGCAATAAATGTGGTCTAAAAGCACAGGAGGGCTCATAATAGAAGCGCAACTCTAAACCCTAACAGAGAAAAAAATCTCGACTCCGTTAATTAATTTTATAAAGAGGATCTTCATAATATAAATTGTATATAATTATTTTAATGTGTCAATTAATTTTACAAAGGGGTCATTAATATATAAGATTTTATAATATTAATCCAAATGAATAATTTTATTTTATAAGGGGGCCATTTAGATATAAGATCTTATGTTATTATTTTAATGTGCCATTAAATTTTATAGACGAGGTCATTAAAATATTATATTTTATATTTTTTTGATAGGTAAAGGCTGGAGCCAATATAATTTTTTTAATAATAAAAAATTACAAGAATTCTTCATTCACTGCGGGCACTGGTAGGAAAGAATGGAGAAGAAAACATCCAGTCTCACCCAAGAGATAAAGTCCAGATCATACATAGTCTTTCTGAGGGCATACCCTCATTTATTACAAAAAGGTTTTAATTTTAAAAAAATTCTTATCAGAACAATTTTACCAACATTTTCCTTCGAGTGTTCTTTTTTGGGTTGTTTCTTTGATGTGTCTATACCTTCCTTGTTGTCATTGGATTCCTATAAAACACAAAGTCTGCAACAACTATGCTTCTACCACATGGTCTGAAAAATATATCTTAAAGATAAAATTATTAAAAGGACCTTCTTAAATTTATAATAGAAAATTAGTACCCTGATAGATTCTCCCTTATGTTCTAACCACACAATACTTGACCAGAACTTTCTGATTTGTTACATATCTCAATCATTCTTAATTGTATTTCTATTAATGGTTATAAATGCATACCTAATTACTCCTATTATTTTAAAATCAAGAGTAATTCACATGAAAAGAAGTAAGTCTATGATGCCTAAGGATGGAACCTTGCATTACTAGGGGTAGGCCTATGAAGAATAAAGTATGCCTATATTTCCTAGTTGATTGTTTCCAACTTCAAGATTGTCTATATTCTTAAAAGACATGATTATTTATTTTTATTTTTGATCATGCAGAGAGGGAAACAAAAGAGCAGTCAGTCAAAGCACCCTATCTCCTAATTTACTACCAATTATAACCTAATTTGTTATTAGTTGTTAACCATTTCTAACAGAAACATATTAATTTAGTTTTATAATCTTATAGTGAAACTTGCAACTTTAGGAAAACACCATATTATGACAGCTTCGTACCATCCATAGCTTGATATCTTTAAATTTCTATGTTACTCCAAATGAGCATTGAAGTTGTCATTAGTATTCAAGAACTCAAAATGGATAGTTGGTAACAGAGTCACAAATAGGACAATCGGTATAATCACCGAAGTACAAAGTTAACTGAGAGCATTGATCACACCCAGAGTTAACCGAGTGCAGAGATAACCAAATAGATAGGCTTTACTGAGCAGTAGACTACACCGAGCATCGAGAGACATCATTAACTAAGTGGACCAAAGACCACCTAAAAGTTTTTTATGGCATGCCATTCTATGTAACAACTTTTTTCTGACCTAAATAATGGTTCACAACAACCGAGGAGAGTATTGATTAAGGATTTAAAACATTAATTGTTTATATCTCCTATGTTTAGATGATCAAGGTAAATTATGTACATTGTTGATCTTAGGTTAGGGATGTTATTGTAAATCCCTAATTAGGTCATAAATTTTGATATATATAAATGTATAGATGCCATTTTTTAATGTATGTTGATCAAGCAATGATCAAGTAGCTGCCATACTACAGAGATCAAAGATCAGACAAGGGTTTTAAGGATAGAGACTACATTGCAGTAATCAGCTATCACAACAGAGGCAAGGCTACCAAGAAGAATAGAGAAGAAGGTATTATAAATCATATTGACGTGATATGTTTTATATGTACTTAAAGGATTTGTATCAGCAATATTGAGATTGTATATGTTCTGATCACATTTGTTTTACTTTCTAACAATTGTAATATACCCCAAAATCTCTTAACAGAGTAGAATTAACCGTCTTTTTGTAAATCTCATAACCGAGTGCACACATAGTTTATGTTACTAAATCCTCACACAAGGTAGATCTAATTGATCTCATTGTTAATCCTAACATGGCAAGATCATCATAAGTGATCATTCTTTGTAAGCTTTAACATACTACTTTATTTCTGCAGCAGTGAAGTTTTGTGGGTTTCATTCCCTCCACATTTTTTACCTTCTAACAGGGGTTTCTCTGATACCAAAATACTAGTGGCATGAGAAATTAATTTCATTTATGTGTATTATTTAATTTACATGCATTTAAATTTCAGTAGTGATACTATATGTTTGGTGTATGCATTCTACTCAGTCAGTTATTACAGAACAATTGGTTACAAAGATTTGAATAAAAGTTTTTAAGGGTACTGATTCACCCCTCCCCTCTTAGTACATGCCTCTCCATTATCCCAAAAATTGGTATCAGAGCTAGTTCTCTAGTTTAAAATTTTTAATCTCCAAAAATATCTTACAATAGAAAGGTATACACTTGACAAAACTATTGAAAATCAGAAGTTACGGTTGCAGATCTATGTCAAACAATACAAGGAAGCCAAAGAAAAACTCAGGGAGAGGTTGATTAAGAGAAAGGACATGAAAATTCACTATCATGATACAAATTATCATGAAGAAGAGATTCATGACCCATTTGACACATCTGGATCTTAATTTGGTAGCATATCTAATGCATTAGAAGGAATCATATCAAAGCTATCTGAGAGCAATCAACAAATTATGGAAAAAGTGAAAGCACTGCAGATCAGCCAAGGTACACAAATGGTTAGAATGGTTGAAATATTGCATGATGAGAAGATAGTTGAACAAGATAGAAACATGGTTGTTGATGACAGAAGACAGATGACTGAAAATTTACAAGAAAAATAATCTGAGATATTGAGACTTACTGGACATTACTTTGAGATCACTAATCAAGTGGTTGCTATGAATCACAAGGAAAATCGAGTGAATACTGAACTTGTAAGAAGAATAGAAGACATTGGTGTATTGAAAGAAGAGAATGAAAAACTAAGAAATGAATTGAAGATTTTACAACATAATGAAGTGATTAAGAGATCTGAAGAAAGCACTAAGAGAATGGATGAATTTCTAAACTATCAAAGAAGACAGAACAACAATACCAGATTAGGGTATACTGAGCAAGGAGAATTGTCAAATAAATCTGAAAAAAGGAATGTACACTCAATTCTGAAGCCTAAGAATCCCTCTTGCCATCACTGTGGAAAACCAGGCCACACATCAAATGTTTGCATGAGCAAAGCAAAAGGTATTCCTAGAAACCCTCCTAAATGTAATAGTATTTTCTATAGCTGTAATAAGCATGGACATCAAGCATATGAGTGTAGATCCATGTTGAACAAACCAAAGAGTAAACCATACATGGATAAATACTGTCAAAATTGCAACATGCATGGTCATACATCACAAGCATGCAGGAAGAACACAAAGCAAATCTGGAAGCCTATAGGACAAGAAAAGGTAAATCAACCGAGATGATAAGGCAATGCTTATGCATGGGATTATAACACTTGGAGTAGTTGTACAACATGTGGTAAATGTGTGCATATAGAAGAAACTTTATGAGACAATGGAAAACCAAGTCTAGGAATTGGTCAAACTCTAGAATGGCATGTTCTGACTATCACAAAGTCAATCACTTAAGCAAAGATTGTGCAGACCGAATAAATACTTATGGAAATGGAAATATAAATAAAGAAATTGTGAGGATCAGAAATCAAATGTGGAGGAGAGAATCAAATGATAATGCAGGACCAAGCACAACAGTCAGTGACACCTCATCCAATGGATTAGGTGGCTCCAGTGTCTCCAACTGAGAAATACAAGTAGGTAAGGAACTATGGTTTGCAAAGCTATATCTTACATCAGTTTGTATATTCATTGTACAAATACCAAATCAACATGAATTGTTATGCACTATGGTATTATATTTTTTATTATTTTGATCTTTTTGAGATGGTTAATATGTACCAAGTTATAAATGCCAATCGGTGAATATGTGAAGAGACAACCGAGTTGCTATGCCAACCGAGCATTTGGTGCACTCGCCAAGATGAAGTATTGTTGGTGTTAACTGAGCATAATGTTTGTTCAATGAGTGGTTGGTGAAGAGCATTTATTGCACTGCCCAAATTTATTTACTATAAATTTGATTGATGTGAACTCATTTGTTCACACCGTGATCACGGAGTAGAATAGAGAAAAAAAGAGAAATTCTCAAGAAGATTATTTCGAGCATTCTACAGAGATTCAGAGCACATTCTGAGCTTCATAGAGGTTATTCATTTCTCATTATTCTATTATTGTTATTCAAACACCTTTTGTGCAAACCCTAAAATAGAAATCATGACATCCACATCTCAAACCATGAAGGTGAAGATGGAGAAGGATAACAATATTTTTTTGGTTAAGAACTCCACTTTCACAAAGCCAAACTATAAGATCCATGCACAGGTTGCAGCCCAACTCTATGACAAAGGTGCATTTTCATCGATTCTACCTAGGGTTTTGTTAGTCCAAGACATGTGTGCTTACATTCACTACAAAATAGGTAAAATCATGGATTCTGAACTTATATTGACCTATCAATCACTATGCACAGATGGAAAGTTAAAGGAAGATCATAAACATCTGGAGGTTAAAGGGTTAACCAATACCCTAAATTTCTTGAATGCATTCAAGACCAAGTGCATACGCATTGTTTTGAGTGGAGTACATGATGGAACTCTCTGGCTGGATGAGCCAAAGAAGATAACAAAAGATGTTATTCACTCTATGACCAGGTATCCCATATCTGATAAATCATAAGCCCTAAGGCACCAACCAAGAACCGAGATAGAAAAGTTAATAAGAGCCGAATGGGATGGTAGAGGTTTGAAGATCAACTACATCAATGATCCTAAACTGAGATTCAGAGCATATGTCATTGGATAAAAGATATTCTAGTCCAGCAGACCGAACAACATTGCGTGCGGAGTAGTTGACATAGCTTACAAGATTGTTAAGAAAGGATTACAACTTGATCTCTCTGAGCTATTGCAAAGGCAATTTGAAGAAAACATGAAGACTGTCAGATCAACATGGTTAAATACATGTAAGTTTGTTTCACTGCTACTATGCACATTCTTCTACCTACAAAATTTATTTCCCTCCATCGATACAGTTAAATGGAAGTCCAACCAACCAATTACAATGCAAATCAATAATATGATTACAAGCTTAGGCACAAATTTTGAACTGGTCATGAATGATTATTTTGCTAAGTTTAAGGCTACGATGGAAAAGAGGACTCAAATTCAATTGTAGTTGGTAGACAAGTACAAAGATGATATATGTTTTATAGTAGACACCAACTCTACTCTAATCAAGGTAGTACATCTGAGGACAACATGACTACCTTCGTTAGATTATGAGTTAGATATTGATATTTCTTCATAAGCCATTGAAAAATTGTTGAATGAACTAGTTGACAAGTCTACCAAGAGATTTGGCACCTATGATGAAGCTCATACCCGAATATCCATTGGTCTACAAGTTCAAAAGATGGGTAGGAAAAATACTAAGATAGTCAAGACATTAAAGAGAAAATTTGTAATCACAGATGAAGAATTAGAAAAATCAGTGGATGATACCAAGGAGAAGACCTTAGTCAGTCAAGAAGAAGAACCTGAACATGATGTTGATACCACTGAGACAGATGAAGCACAAGATAAGGAACCTAAATCCAAAAGGGGAAAAAGAATAAAGATTGAGTCTCCACCATAGAACATATCACAATCGGTGACTATGAATTCCCCACCTTTGAAGAAAGGTGTTGCAAAGATAACAAGACCCTCGCCAAGTTCACATACCAAACATGGAAACAAAAGGGCACTACCAAGAATCTAGCACCAAGACAAAGGAAGAAATATGTAAGGAATAAAGATGACAAGGATGACTCTAATGACAATCCAAATCAATTCAAGCTTGTAAATAACAAGACACCTTAGACAATTGACAAAATTGCAGAGGCAATTCTAATAACTGGACGGTTAGGACATCCAAAGATACGTGCATATTCTGATCTAACTACCAAGCACAAAGATAAACTTGAAGAAGCAATCATAGGTATGATGATCAACTTCAAACAAGTTCCAATTGAATTTTATACTTACATTCCCTCAGAATTGTATGATAAGATATCATAAAGATGGTCATATGCACTTCAAACTGAGAAACGGGTGAGAGAAGTAGCTCTCATTCTAATTAAAGATTAAAGTGTATAGTAGAATAGATAAATAATATCATGCAGTAGTATGCCAAGAAATTTCCTAAGAAGGCACAAGCATTGAGCATCTTACAAGAAAAATTGAAGGAAGTGGATATAGAGAGCACCCATATATGGAATAAACTATTGAATCTACAAGAGAAATTCAAGGAAACCAAGGAAGCAAAAGAAATTGCATCTACAGTCGATACCAAGGGAGATCGACCGAGAAAAGAACCAATAAATGTTGATGATGTAGATGTTGACAATGTATTGAATGGAATTCCTCAACTTTTGAATAATATGAGTCACCAAGAGATCACAATAAATGACATAACTGAATATTATCCTAATGATAAGGCTAAAGAAGATGAGATAGTCAGAGAAACTGAGACCATAGATGAACAAGACACAACAAAGATCACTCGATTAAATGTACCAGGCCAGTTACCTATTCTAGTACAATCTATTGAAATAGAGAGTGAAGAAAAACATAAGACATCCGAGAAGGTTACAAACACAAATGAAGATAAGGGTGATAAGAAAGGTACATAGAACGAACGTAGTGGTGGAACAATACAAGGTGATGCACCCAAACAAACCACTGATACAGAAGAAAAATGTGAAGGTAATACAGATAATACAGACACTATAGTAGAAAATTCTACTACAGACACAAGGTCAATTACCGAGGCACCTCACCAAGTCATCATACTGAGTATCGAGCGATAAAAGCCCGAAATCGAGCAAAAGGATCAATTAGCATTAACTCTATCTCCTTCATCAAGTGTTCAAGGAAAAAAAAAAGAAGAATAAGAAGAAAGGAAGTAAGGATGTCATAAACTTAGATGAAATCATAGATATTCAAGCGTGGGATCCAAGGACACTTGATCCATAAACATTGAAGAAATATGGTGAATTATGCACGAGGAAAATATCACAGGATAAATTAAGGCAAGAACATAAGAATGCACAGGTATTAGAATCTTCCAAGGAGATTCTACAACAAGTTGTCCCTAAATTAGATATCAATGAGTCGACCCCCATCATTGATCAACTTGCACTGCTCATTAAGGTAATTAAAAAACCTAGCATTGATGCCGAGTAGAAATTGGAAGAGCGAGTAGAGAAGAAGATACAATACAAAGTTACTGAGAAGACTAGCTAGGCAATGACAATAAAAAAGGTAAATTTGTCAAAATTTGTAAGTGGTTTAGAAACTATCATATCTGAAGCCATTACAATTCTATAGTAGTTATGCACTTTAGATCACTTTAGTACCGAGATTAATGAAAAGATGAAGAATATAGATCAAGATCTAAAAGATAGCACACAAATATTCTATCAACCGAGAAACATGCATTGCAGATGCATTACAAAAATGTACTCCAAAACCAGTGGTTGAGACTAGACTTAAAGAAAGAAGAGGAGAAAATAAAAGAAAAAGTAATCGAGCTATAGACAATGTTACTACCACATTTGGTTATGATGCATAAATATGTGATATTAGCAAATAATTTGATTGCCACCCCATAATTTTCAGTCACAAAGATCATATATGATATGCATGCTCAGAAAAACCTAGAACTACTAACCCTTGAGTATTTAAAGGAGGAATGGGAGCAGCTACTGGAAAACCTCGAGAAAATCCATCCTAACATTTTTGACAAACCGTAAGTTATATTCCTTTTGTCATTATTTTCAAAAAAAGGGGGAAATACATGTATATAAGTATAGTAAAGGGGGATACTATAATCAAGAGGAGTCCATATACATATACTGAACATGTACAAAGGGGAGTCACTATGTATAGTATTTTGTAAACATTAAGTTTTTGATACTAATGACAAAGGGGGAGAATGTTATTCCAAATGAGCATTGAAGTTGTCATTAGTATTCAAGAACTCAAAATGGACAGTCGATAACAATGTCACAAACAGGACAGTCAATATAATCATCGAAGTACAAATTTAACCAAGAGCACTGATCATGCCCAGAGTTAATTGAGTGTATTGATAACTAAATAGACAGACTTTACCAAGTAGTAGACTACATCAAGCACTAAGAGACATCATTAACTGAGTGGACCATAGGCTACCTAAAAGTTTTTTATGTCACATCATTCTATGTAACAACTTTTTTCCAACCTAGATAATGGTTTACAATGATCGAGGAGAGTATTAATTATGGATTTACAACATTACTTGTTTATATCTCCTATGTTTAGAAAATCAAGGTAAATTATGTACACCGTTGATCTTAGGTTAGGGATGTTATTGTAAAGCCCTAGTTAGCTCATAAAGTTTGATATATATAAATGCATAGATGTCATTTTGTAATGTATGTTGATCAAGCAATGATCAAGTAGCTGTCATACTACAGACATCAAAGATCAGACAAGGGTTTTAAGGACAGAGAAAACATTGCAGTATTTAGTTATCAGAACAAAGGCAAGGCTGCCGAGCAGAAAAAATCAAAATTTATTATCATTCACATTGAGGTGATATGTTTTATATATACTTAAAGGATCTATATCAGCAATATTGAGATTTCATATGTTGAGATCACATTTCTATTACTTTCTAACAATTGTCATAGACCCCAAAATATCTTAACAGAGTAGACTTAACCGCCTTTTTGTAAATTTGTTAACTGAGTACACACAAAATTTGTGTTGCTAAATCCTCACATGAGGTAGACCTAATCGATATCATTGTTACTCCTAATAGGGTAATATCATTCTTTGTAATCTTTAACAAGCTACTTTATTTCTATAGTAGTGAAGTTTTTTGGGTCTCATCCCCACCGCAATTTTTACCTTCTAACAGGGGTTTTCTACGATACCAAAATACTAGTGTCATGAGTACTTAGTTTCATGTATGTGTATTGTTTACTTTACATGCATTTAAATTTCAGCAGTGATACTATATGTTTGGTGTATGCATTCTACTCAGTCAGTTATTACAGAATAATTGCTTACCAAGATTTGATTAAAAAATTTTAAGGGTACTGATTCACCCATCCCCTCTCAGTACACACCTCTCCATTATCCCACCATTCTTTACATGTATAAAAGATAAAACATATATTTACTTTATCTTTTATATATATATATATATATATATATATATATATATATATATATATCAAGGTATGAAAGTTAAGATTTGATATTAATCCGATTGAACACCTTCCTGAAGCAAAAACAGTAAAATAGAGTCAAAACATGTAAGAACAAGTTATTTAGCATTATTAAGAATATTGTCAAAAGTTCATCCTACATACTTAGGATTCTAAGAAATTTTCTTTTGAGGGATATCATCCATATCCCTATCTCAGTGCCTACCATAAATTTTATCATGAGAAAAAAACATTTGAAGTAAAAATGATGCATACCCAGCCTTATTCAAGACCTTAAAACATTATTAAAACTTGCATTTTTTTGGTTTGTGCCTATTCGTCCAGATCCACATTATCCTCTACTTCCTCTATTTCAGAGTCACTAAAACCTTCTCTATCTGTATTCTCCACATCTTCCTCTTTCAAGTAACAGCCAAACCATTCTACCTCCTTCGGATATCTCTCATGAAGAAAGATAAGGAGGAAATCTAAACTCCTTCTAATCGAGGGAATTGTTTTAATAAAGGAGTCCATATGTTTAGTAGTGAAGACAGGATAAGAGGGGACTGGTAAACTTCCTATTGTAGGTATATCATAGAATCTAGGCTTTAGAATTGTTAAATCTGGCCTTATATTCTGAATGACTTTATATAGATTATGAAAATATTGTCTCTTGAAAACCCCCCTATAGAGGCGTCCAATGTCATCTTTGCCTGGATTGACTTGAAGGGAAGAGGCTATGAACATGGTTGGGATGTCTGAATTAACCCTAAAATGATCTGTATTCATAATGAAATCTTTTCCCATAATCTTGAAAGTTTCTCGAAGGACTAAATTGTGGGTGGTTAACATAATGGCTTTCAATCATTTGATAGAGATTTCTTCAACAAAGGCAATCTGAATCCTAGAGATTTTTATTTTGATGGCAGTAGACATCTTGTGTAAAGGATAGGATATGTAGGGGGGTAGTTTATTCTAAAAACACCATTGAGAGGGGGATACTATATAACCATCAGTGTCGATTAAGTTGTATTAGAGAAGTACAAGCATTTCTGAATGACTAACTACCTTAAACTATTATTTATGATTAATTAATTTATACATATTTTGGTCATTAAATATGTCATTAAAGTTTATAAATTAGAATTTTAAATATTTTATTTGATTTTAATAAAGGGATAATGTAATTAATTTAATTAATGTCATTATGGGGATCTAATTTCAATAATGAATTTATTATTGCAACCCTAAGAGTAAAGTGGATTTAATATAGAATGATATTTGAAAGTTATTAATTGATCATATGATTGTTAAAATAATCTAATAAATACCTCTTTATTAAATCATAATTAATCCAATTAAGATGTTCAAACCTAACTAAGGGTAATCATCATATCTGAACCACAAAGGACAAACCCTATCGAGGGATGTTGATAAGCCAACTTTGGACAAAGTAGTTCCCACACGGTCATCGCTTATCATGATTCCCCTCGACTTCAATCAACCCTACCTAGTTATCATTCAAGATTTGATTAATCTAACTATGTTATAACCCCATTAGTGAACTTATTAAACACTTCTACTTCAACATTATGCAACACCTTGGTAAACTTATCATGTTTTGAAAAAAACAATTGGTGGGTTTTTGCCTTAGATTTTGGGCAAGACATTTTGGTATCAGAGCTTTGTTTCAACACTAGGAGCCTTAAACCCTTATGTTTTACTTACAACTTTTATTTGATCTTGTAGGATACCTCCTACTATATGGAAAGCTCACATACAAGGATGAGTCCCTAGACATGCTCGCTCGGTATGAGAGGATGTTGCGAAGGAATCAGAGGTTCCTAAAGAGGATCATAGACCTCCTCTCGAGAAACCACCAAATTTGAACCAAGAAATTCTAAATGCACTAGGTAACCTTCTCAAAGTAATTAAGATAGGATACCACTAGTGGATCAACAACCAAAATACCAAGGTTCAAAGGGGCATAGGTTAGCAATAAGAGAGTAGAGTAGGAGCCCTCGTCTTAGCTATGTGGAGGCTCAAGATGAACATGAGGGAGACTCAGTTCATTTACCAGAGCCACCACAAGGTATAGTGCTAGGGGTTTTAGAAGAGCACCCGATGATCTAGGAGGTCAAATTAGAGAGCTAATTCACCTACAACCACAATTATTTTTAAGGATCCATCGATGGGGTAGAAGTCGAGTCATGGCTTTTGAGTTTAGAGAGGTGCTTTGGATTGCATCCATATGAGACAAATTGAAAGGAAATTTTTTTGATTCATCTTCTGATAGGGTCTGCCTCTACTTAGTGGAAACAAGATGAATATAAGAGTAACATAGGTTTTGACACTCTCTCTTGAGGCACCTTATTGGATAGATTCAGAGAGATACTTTCCAGGGCATCTTAAGCAATACCAGATTGATGAGTTCCATGACCTTCAATAGAGGTGACTCACCATGTTGCAATATGAGAGAAAGTTCCTTAAACTTCTACCTTATGTGGATTACATGAGGGATGAGAAGTTTCAAGTTAACTACTTTGTCAGGGGACTAAATGCTCTGATATCAGGACCAATATGCATGGAACCTCCAGGAAACATTTGGGATGTTCACGGAGAAGATATTGGTAGCAAAATATATTCAAGGTAAATCACAAGATACATAGGATTGGTTTCAAAACTATAACCCCACACCACAGACATCCAGATTTTAAAAAAAACCCACTAGAAGGGTTATCATAAACATTCATCGGGGTCCTACAAACCCCCTCACCCTCAGTATAATTCTTAGTACAATCAGAGGTATAGGAAACCATAGGGACATTAGGGCTCTAAGCCCAAGAAGTGACAATTACAGGGTCTTAGGAGAGATTATTGACCATGGGTTTCATTTACTCCTCTGAATCTAACTCAGCAACCCACCAGAGGTGGTTTCAGTAGGCTTAATAGGAATGGAGGAAAACAACATTCTAGGCCATAGGGAGTTTAGACTTAGATACATGGACCATGTTATACTTGTGGTGATATGGGGCACATCACTAGATATTTCCACATGATCAAATGTTAGGCATTCAATGTATGGTATCATTGGAACCTATGATTGAGGACATGGGTAAGTCCCATAGGGTATTTGCAGCAGTTGATAACCACCAGGAAGAGCACCATGCCATAGTGATAGAGGCCACAAGTATGATCAGAGGTAGTATTATTACCATCCTATTTGATTTAGGAGCTACTGGTTCATTTATTTCTTCATTATTTATGGAGCGTTGCGGGCTAGTGGCAACTAGGAAGGATATTAGTTAGGAGGTTGATTTAGCATCGGGAGTTAGAGTGTTAATTAAATCGATGGTTAAGTATTGTCAGATGTAGATTGGTTATATGAACACCATGGAAGACCTATGTATTACACCTCTAGGATCTTATGGCAGTTTTATTGGCATGGATTGGCTTTATGCCCATAGAGCCAAGATGGATTGTCATCAAAAAAAGATTGAGTGTGTAGATGATTATGGCACTTCTGCGAGATTTCATGGATTTAGAGACCTATATCTCTTCGTATGATTTCCTCTTTGTGGCTTAAGTGGAGCATGAAAAAAGGGATTCAGTTATTTTCTATCTCCACCAGTGATAGAGAAGAGAAGGAGGATAAGAAACCTTCTCTTGATGACCATCCTATTATTTTAGAATTTTCAGATGTGTTTCCTTTTGAGCTACCCGATATGCCACCCTGTAGGGTAGTTGATTTTTACATAGATCTTACGCTAGGAGATGAGCCAATTTCTAGAGTATCATATACGATGACCACTAATGAGCTTAGTGAGCTCAAGATTTAGCTAGAGGAGATTTTAGAGAAAGGGCACATTCATCCTAATGTCTCTCCTTGGGGTGCACCAATTATCTTCATTAAGAAGAAGGAAGGATGTTTATGGTTACGTATGGATTACCGACACTTGAACAAAGTAACTATTAAGATATGATATTCACTTCCCAGGATTGATGATTTATTTGATCAGCTTTAGGGTGCCAAGGTATTCTAAAAGATAGATATGAAGTTAGGGTACCATCAATTGAGGAGAGTGATATTCACAAAACTACTTTTTGTACTAGATATGGCCACTATGAGTTCAAGTTAGTCCCATTTGGTCTTAAAAATGCTCCAACTATATTCATGAGCCTCATGAATGTGGTATTCCACACATTCTTTGACCAATTTTTGATTGTGTTCGTTGATGATATATTGATTTATTCTCAGAATGAGAAAGAGGATGAGGAGCATTTGAGATAGGTATTGTAGTGCTTGAGAGATAATTGGTTGTATGGAAGTTTGTTAAAGTATGCATTCTTTAGATCAGAGGTCTAATACTTAGGAAATGTGATTTTAGGTGATGGGATCTTAGTTGACTCAGTAAAAGATCAGAGCTATCATGGATTTGCCACCACTAACAACTGTGAACGAGGTTAAAAGTTTCATGGGATTAGTAGGATATTATAGACACTTTGTTGAGGGATTCTCTAGAGTGGCACACCCTATTACATCCCTTCAAAGATAGGGGAAGAAATTTGAGTGGACAAAGAAGTGGTAGAGGGTCTTGCAGGAACTCAAGAAAACACTTACCAGGGCACTATCCTTGTTGTGTCAGATCCTTCAGTAGATTTTGTGGTATGAACATATGCTTCCTTAGATGGTTTGGGAGCAATAATTATGCAGGGTGGTCAAGCCATTGCATATGAGTCTAGGAAAATTAAGAATGATGAGCTTAACTACCCTATCCATGACCTTGAACTTGCAAAAGTACACACACTAGTGAGATGGAGACAATTCCTCTTAGGACATTGATTTGAGATTCATATAGATCATCAAAGTTTGTAGTACATATTTACTCATCCAAACCTAAATGCTCATCAGAGGAGATGGATGGAGTTCTGATGTGGATAGAAAGTCTTGTTGCTGTTACATAACTAGCTTGGCTCTATTCTGAGATCTTTCTCCTAGATCTCTAGGGTGTTCACAACCCTAAACTGAGGTAAGACACCCTCAACTTTACCTCCTCTTCAAGATTCAGTCCCCATCAAAATTATTTTCATCTTCTTCTTGTTGAATCTACACAAATAGATTCATTCAACCACTATTTTTAGAACACTATTCTCATTCTCTTCCCTAGGCGGACTATCACCGAGCTCGCCTAGGGTAAGATCTCCAGGCTTGTTTCTTTTTCTTATCCTATAGAAAACAAAAAGGAAACTATGTACAAGGGATCCTCTCGAGTTCCATCCCAATACATGATTCTCACCATGGATTCAGGAATCTTGAGGGGCCATTACTGTTTACAACCCAGAACAGGTGAAGAACTAATAACTTGCAAAATAGAAAAATAAAATAACTAATCTACTTGCATGCAAAAAGAACCACAAACAAACTTGATATCCACTAAACACACAGTCTATGACTTCTTATTACTGGAACAAAATAAAATAGTACAATAATCTGCAAGTCTCTAACTTTCCTGTAGCTTCTCCTCTTCTTCAATCTCTACCCTCTAGATCTCTAAAATGAAGGCTTTTGATGTTATTAGTAATCATTCTTTCATAGGAAACAACCCTAATGGTCCACTCATTCACAAGAATACCTTTAGGAACCGTTACACTAACCATACTGTCCATAAAAGACAAGATTCACTTTTCACGGGTCGTTACGACTGAATATTGTTGAGCAATAGTAAAGCAAACCGAACTCCAGTGTTGGCCAAGATGCTAGGAACAAATGTAGGTAGAGCTGCTAGGCACCAGTGTAGGCCGAGATTCTAGGCAGTGTAGGTTGATCTGCTAGGCAGTGTAGGCGAAGTTTCTAGGTAGTGTATGCCAAGCTACTAGGTAGTGTAGGTCAAGCTGCTAGGTAGTGTAGGTTGAGCTGCTAGAAAATTTAGGCCAAGCTGCTAGGTAGTGTAGGTTGAGCTACTAGGCACTAGTGTAGGCCGAGTGCCAGTGATACCAAGAAACTTATCCAAGGTTCCCGATGCCCTGGTTGGATTTCTAGAGGCTTACCAACTACCTCACAAACACACACAACTAAAGGAAACCAACTAAGCAACCTATCTAGACGTCAATTGACCTAGTCATATCCATCTTAGGGAAATAAAACAAATGACTTTCTAAAGTCCACACACACTCTCCTGACTTGGCTAGAGTCAATACTATTAATCCCTAAGTTTTTTTGATGATTAGTGACCTACACTTAGTCATTTACTTAGGCAGTTTTAGTTGGTTATCACTGTGGCTGAGCTAAAACTATTCAAGGTTGAGCAACATTGCCGAGCAGGAATACAGGTTGCCAAGTTACATCATGCCAAGCTAAGTAGAATACTTAAGTGCTGAGCAACAAAGATGTTAAGTGCCGAGAAGAATAGTTTTTGTATACATGTCAGGATTGAATCAAACTTTGAGGTGAAATGTTTAGGCCGACTTGTATGAGATTTGGGCTGACATATTACGCATTTAATATTTATCTACATAGTTATTTATGCATTTAATTATTTTATCCTATGCATGGCATGGAGCCAATCAAGAAATTTGAATGCATTGGAGGCATAAATATTAGATCTTGATCGTTGATCTAGATCTCACCAATGGATCTATAAAGACATATAAGATTGCTTCTAACCCTAGTATTATGATGAGAGATACACAGAGAGAAGGTTTTTTGTGTTCATGAAAGATGAACAGTGAGTTATTTTGAGAAGAAGCCTAGATCAAGCAGAATGATAGAGCAGTGAATAGCAGAGTAAAGACATATCGGATTGTGAGATCACAGAAGGTATTGGAAAGAGAAGATCTGTCATCAACATCTAAGTGCATAACAAAGGATCACTACTTGAAAAATTCTAACAGGTCTATCAGGTGAAATCTCTTAATAGAGTGGTTCTAACAGACCTACTTTAAATCTCTTAGCCGAGTGCTTACTTTAATATAAGATGAAATCCTTTTACAAGGTAGATTGTAATGATCTTTAGTTCTTAACTGAACAGACCTTTAACCAGGTAGATTGCATTTTTTAATCAAACTCTTGTAGCCCTAAGAGGGACACTTTATTGCTGTAGTAGTGAAGATTTTGTGGGTGTCATCCCCACCCCAGTTTTACCTATTTGGGTTTATGGGTTACCAAAATTCTGTGTTATGGGTTATACATTTCATGTTGTTGATGCTATTTGATGTTAGGTTAAATTCATATATGTATGAATGTGGATCGATTTGTTTTAAGTGATTAAGTTTTAAGATTTGATTCACCCCCCCATCTCAGTATCTTGCTTTCCCAATGTTGTACTTCCAACAATTGGTATCAGAGCACAGTTCTCCTATAAAATCTTTTAATCAACTTGTGAGTACATATCTTGAGATGGAGGTTTACAAGTTGGGTAAAGTTATTGAGAATCAGAAGATTGAGATTCAGCTAGCATTACATCAGCTTGAGATAGCAAGGTAGGAATTGAAGAAATCATTAATAGCTAGGAGAGAATTGGCTAAACAAATGAATGATACTCATTATTAGGAAGATGACAGTACAAATCTATTTTATAATGGAGATTATACTAAGAGAGATGCAACAATTGCAGATCTACTGGAAAAGAATAATGTACTATGTGAAGAAGTCAGGAACTTGAAAAGAGAACAAAAAATGCAGACAGTAAGACTATGTGAAGTAGTGGAATAGAAGAAGAAAGTTGAAGAAGAAAAAGCTATGGCACAAGAAGATAAAAGAGTGATAACTGTCAGACTTGATGAAAGGACACATGATGTGCAAATGATGACAATCAATCAGGTTGACATGGAAAATCAACTGCTACTTGCAAATCAGGAGATTACTAGGAAAGATATGGAAATGATGAATCTGAGATGTGAGAACAATCAATTGAAAGATGATTTGAGATCTGAGAAGGAACTGAATGAAAGGTTAAATAAAACTAATGAAGCTTTGACTCATTTTGAGAATCTTATGGAAGCATTAAGGAGACCAAAATATTCTTCTGGATTAGGTCACACTGAACCAAAGAGATCTACTGAGAAAGGAGAATCATCTAAGAATGGTGAAAGGAGGAATGCAAAGACAAAGAACAACAAACCTATTTGCCACCACTGTGGAAAACTAGGTCATACAACAAACATTTGAAAAAGCAAGAAAGGTAAGTCCAAACCTAAAACTAAGTTCAATGGTTACTATTTTAATTGCAATGAATTTGGACATAAAGCACATGAATGTTGGGATGAAGCAAGTGATGCACCTCCCAAACCAAGATTCAATGTTTATTGTTACAAGTGTCAGAAACATGGTCATAAAGCACAAGATTGTACATCTAATGCTAAACAACAATGAACATCTAAGACACAAACAAAAGCACCCAGGAAAGGCAACACTTACAATTGGGATATAACACAAGGCAGAGTTGTCATTACTGTGAAGAATATGGACATGCACCTGAAGATTTCTTAAAGACACATTTCAAAGGAAAATCTAAGAGTTGGATGAATGGAAGCCTAGTTTGCTTTAGTTGTTTGAAGATTGGTCACACTAATAGAGAGTGTAGGACAAGAGTACCTTCTCCTACTATTGAGGAAATAAGAGCACAGATGAACCAGAAATGGGTAAGGAAAATAGAGCCGAGCATTAGTGAAACTACTAAGGCCGAGGTCACCCAATCTAATGGATTAGGTGATCACATCATCTCTAACTGAGCAAGAGAGGTATGTAAGGAACTGCATTTCAATTTCAAATCTTACATCAGTTCCTAATATGTAACAGTGCCAAATTCCATATTTGCATATGTTGAGATGCACCAAGACATGTTTGTGAAAAATGTCGAGAAGAGTTAATTGCACTATAGGTGCCGAGTTGGTTGGCTGAGTAAGTTTTTGTAATGGAAAAGTATGGTAAGTCGAGTGGTATGCAAGTTGTGTTAGTCAGCCAATGATAGCTGGTTTGCACTAACCTAATAGGTAGAACATTTATTTATTACCTACCTTGACCTTTCGAGTCTATATAAGGATGAATAGTTTATTCTTCATTTTACCTTGCAATTTTCAGCATTCACAGAGTGATCAAAGAAGTTGCAAAATTAATCTTAGAAAATTTTGTTTTGAAAATCTCTCTAGTGTGTCGTTGGCAACCCTAAGGTGAACAGTGCGAAGTGTTACTTGTCGAGGTACCCTGTTCTTCATTTTCAAACCCTAATTTCAGATATTATAGCTGCAAGTTCTTCCACACCAGTCAAAGGTATGGAGGAGGAGCTAAAGAAAATTAAGTTAGTGAGAAGTGATACATGTGCACCTCCTAACTTTTGAGCCATTCTTGAAAGTGCAATTTTAGGTGATCTGAACGGAACTCTCTCATCTATTACACCAAAAGTACTTATGATCCACAATGTTAGATCTTGTTACATGGTTAAGATTGGTGAAATAGGTGATAGTGAATTTAGGAAATCCTACAACAAATTGTGCAAAAATGGAGTTCTGAAAGATGAATTCAAGCATTTAGCCGACAAAGGGTTAACTCGTGCCCTAGATTTTCTGCTAGACTTCAAGGATGAATGGATCAAGGTTGTTCTAAGCCAAGTTCATAATATGCATATGTGGCTAGACAATGGACCAGTTAGGATCACTAAAGACATTATTCATCGTGTAACTAGAGATCCTGTTATCAGTGGAAATTGAACAATGAGAGATCAAAGTAAAGAAGAAATAGCAGCTAACACTGGAGCTGTCTGGAATAATAGAGGTATGAATATCTCTACAATTGAAGATTTAGAAATTGATTTTGGAGTGAGAGTGATTGCACATAAGTTCTATCAGTCAAGCTGACTGGATAGTTTTTCCTGTACAACTGTGGACCAAGCATGGAAGATAGTCAAGAAGAATTACACCTACAAACTTGCCGAGCTGCAATTGACACAACTAGCTGAGAACCTACTATCGATCAAAAAATCTAAGAGCTCATCATGTAAGTTTGGTTCTTCACTAGTTTGCATATTCTTCTATGTACATAAGTAATTTCCTACACTGGGAAATATTGTTTGGAAGAAGGATAGACCTATTACTATGTAGGTTAGTGAATGTATTCAGCAATTAGGAAATAATTTCAATAGTATTATGGGAAACTACTTTGTGGAATTCAAAAAGAGAATGAGGTTGAGATCTAGAATTCCTAGTTCACTTGTGCAAAATCACTATGAAGAGATATGTTTTCTAGTCTATACAGATTACACTTACATTCAGGATATGACACCTAGGGTATCATGGTTGGAGTCATTTCCCTATGAAGTTAACATTGATGAAACATTAGCAGCTATCATAGCACTCCTAGCATAGGAGATTGATACAAAAGAAAAGAGATTTGGGAATTATGATGAAGCTATGGAAAAGATATCTATGAATCTTAAGGAAGGAACCATGGAGAGAAAGAGGAAAAAGATTGTGAAGAATCTAAAGAAAATGGTTGGATTTTTGAGTGATGAGGAGCTAGAGGATGAACCTCTAGGAAAATCTATGATGTGGATAGAAGTCTTGTTGCTGCTACAGAACCAGCTTGGCCCTATTCTGAGATCTTTTTCCTAGATCCCTCAGGGTGTTCACAACCCAAAACTAAGGTAAGTCACTCTCAAATTTACCTCCTCTTCAAGACTCAGTCCCCATTGAAATTCTTTTTATCTCCTCCTTACTGAACCTACACAAATAGATTCATTCTTCCCACTCAATCAATGTTTTCAAAACATTGCTTTCATTCCCTTCCCTAGCCGGACTATCTCCAAGCTTGCCTAGGGTAAGATCTCCAAATTCACACCTATTGCTACTCCTACCAAAAACAAAAGGGAAACTATGTACAAGGGCTCCTCTTGAGTTCCATCCCAACACATGATTCTCACCATGGATTCAGGAATCTCGAGGGGCCATTACTGCTTACAACCCAGAATGGGTGAAGAACTAAGAACTTACAAAACAAAAAACAAAATAACTAATCTACTTGCATGCAAAATGAACACAAGAGTTTTATATCCACTAAACACACTATCTGCAACTTCTCATTTCTAGAAACAAAGAAAAAATAGTACAATAATCTGTAACTCTGTGATTTCATGTAGCTTCTCTTCTTCTACAATCTCTACTTTCTCTTCTAGATCTCTAAAATGAAGGCTTGGGATGTTATTAATAACCATCCTCTCATTGAAATGACCCCTAATTGCCCACATATTCACAAGAATCTCTTTAGGAACTGTTACAACTGACCATACTATCCATAAAAGACAAGATTCACTTCTTGAGGGCCATTATGACTACTTTACCGGCCAACAGTAATGCAAAACTGACCACCAGTCTAAATTTGTGCTAGTGATAACTTATGGTGTTAGCAGATAGTGTTCATTGATAGTGTTAGCAAACAGTGTTCACCGACGATGTTAGCAAATAGTGATAATCGACAGTGTTAGCAGACAGTGTTCACCGACAGTGTTAGCAAACAGTGTTAGCTGACGGTGTTAGCAAACAGTGTTCACTGACGGATAATGTTAACCGACAATCAGGAAACTAACTAAGAAACCTAGCTAGACATGGATTGACCTATTCATATCCATCTTAGGGAAATAAATGACCTTCTAAGGTCCACACACTCTCCTAACTTGGCTAGAGTTAGTACATGCCAGAAATAAGGAGCTAGGGGTTTGAGTTAGGTGTGCTCCTACACCATACTCCCCCAGACAAAAGAAAGGTTAATCCATCCTTGGATTGAGTATTTTTGGATTAATGCCCAACCTCTTGAATTATGTTTCTCTGATCCAAGTAGCATCCACATCTTCTTTGCCATACCATTTGACAAGGTGTTCCATATAGTCTTTGCTCCTAGTCTTCTTGTAGACCCTTGAGTCTAGTATCTTTTCAGCTGTCATAGCTGGAGTAGGGGATAATTTTAGATATTTTACCTCTTGTATTACCTCTTGAAGGTTCTAATCAACATCTTGAATTGGTCCTTTGTGTGCTATCAAATCTGCAATGTTGAAAACCGGTGACAACCCAATGTCTTCAGGAAGCTCCACCTTGTATGCATTGTTTCCATACTTTGCAAGTATCTTACATGGACCTAGCCTCTTCATCTGTAGCTTGTGAGTAACACCCTTTTGTAGCCTATGTTTGTTCAAGTGTACCATCACAAGGTCTCCAATCTGAAACTGAAAATCCCTCTTTGTTGCATCCACCTTTTGCTTTACTTTTTTAGCATTTCCAATCAAATTCTTTCTCACACTTTCATGTACTTCCCTCATTTAATGAGAAAATTCCTTAGCATATCCACTACCATGCACTCCTTCCTTCAATTCTCTAAGATCAAAATTCCTCTTGGGTGAAATCCATAAACTATTTCAAAAGGACTCTTACCCGTTGATCTGTTCAATGTATCATTGTATGCATATTCAAATTGCCCAATGAGTTGGTCCCATGCTTGACCATACTCCTTTTTGAGGCATCTCAGTAAGTTACCAAGACTTCTATTGACCACCTTTGTTTGGCCATCTGTCTGTGGATGATATGCAGATCCAAAAGACAAGTTAGTGCCCAGCTTTTGCCATAAGGTCTTCCAGAAATGGCTCATGAATTTGATGTCCCTGTCTGAAACAATACTGAGTGGGAGCCCATGTATCCTCACCACTCCACTAAAATACATTTTCTCAATGTTACAAGCATCGTGAATAGTCTTGCAAGGTATAAAATGTGCCATCTTACTAAATCTGTCCACTACAACAAAAACACTGTCATATCCCTGCCTTGTTCTTGGAAAACCAACTAAAAAATACATGCTTATGCATTCCCATGGTCTAGTTGGGATTTGAAGTGGATGATAAAGACCTGCATTAGATGATGTGCCTTTTTCCTTTTGACACACTACACAACTCTCAACATATTGTTTAACATCTCTATTCATTCTAGGCCAAAAATAAACCTAGTGACTAGCTCTTGAGTCTTACCAACTCCAAAATGACCACTAAGTACTCCATTATGTTTTTCTTGAATCAAATTCTCTCTCATAGACCCTTTAGGAACACAAAGTTGACCTCCTTTAAACAACAAATCATTCTGCAAAGTATATTCAGAAAACTCACCATGAAAGTTGTTCTTGAACTCCTTGCATACCTTGTAGATTTGGGCAAAATCTTCATCTTTAGCATATATTTCTTTGAAGCTATCAATACCTATGCTTTGTAGCTAAAATTCTTGGACTGTGAACAGCCTTCTACTCAATGCATCAGCAACCTTGTTCTGTACTCCCTTTTTATGCTTGATATTGAAAGTGTAGGCTTGTAGATACTCCACCCACTTCATGTGTTTGCTGCTAAGCTTGTCTTGGGAGTTAAGGAAGCTGAGAGCTTGGTTTTTAGTATATACTATGAATTCCTTTGGCAGAAAGTAGTGCCTCCACTTCTTGAGTGCTTGGACCAGAGCATACAACTCTAATTCATAAGAAGACTACTTCTTCTTTGCATCATTTAGCTTCTCACTATGGAAAGCTACTAGTCTTCCTTCTTGGCTTATGATAGCCCCAATGGCCACATTAATTGCATCACATTCTACTATAAAAATCTTATCAAAGATCGGAAGAACTAGAGTAGGCAACTCTGCTATCTTCTCCTTGAGTTTTTCAAACCCTCGGTTAGCTTGTGGTGTCCATTGAAAATTTTTCTTCATCCCACCTTTGATGTTGTCTAACATGGGTGCACAAATCCCACTAAAATGTCTAATGAACTTTCTATAATACTAAGCTAAACCATGGAAACTTCTCACCTTAGTGGCAGCCTTGGGAGTAGGCCAACTTAGAATGGCATCCACCTTTCCTTGGTCCATTTTGAGGTTACCCTGTGACAAAACAAAACCGAGATATACCAACTCCTGCTTCATGAAGTCACACTTCTCCAAGTTGATCATTAGAATTTAATCATGTAATTTCTTGAAAACAATTTTCAAATGCTTAATATGCTCCTCCTTAGTTTTTCTAAAAACTAAAATGTCATCTAGGTAGACAACAACAAATTTACCAATGCATTCTACCAATACCTCATTAATAAGCCTCATAAAAGTTGAGGGAGCATTAGAGAACCCAAATGGAATTACAATCCATTCATACAAACCTTCTATGGTTTTTAAGGCTATCTTCCATTCATCTCCTTCATTTATCCAAATTTGGTGGTAGCCACTCTTAAGATCAATCTTGCTGAAGTACTTTGCCTCTCCTAAATAATCCATTAGGTCTTCAGTTCTAGGTATTGGAAACCTATACCTAATCGTGATTCTATTTATGGCTCTAGAATTAGTACAAAGTCTCCAAGCTCCTCCTTTCTTAGGTGCTAAAATAGTAGGGACTGCACATGGGCTTATGCTCTTTCTAATTAGGCCTTGGTCTAATAACTCTGTGATTTGCTTGGCTATTTCCTCATTCTGTTGAGGGGTCATCTTATAGGCAGCTTTGTTGGGTAAGGTAGCTCCTGGTATGAAGTAAATATTGTGGCTAACAAGCCTCTTAAGAGGTAGGGGAGTGGGCTGGAAATCATTAACAATATCCTTATACTCTTCTAGTATCTATTTTACCTCATTTGGTATCTCTGATTTCTTGACAATCGCTTCATCTTTTGGCTTCAATACTAAATTGAATCCAACTCCTTCTCCTTCTCCTAGAGTCTTCAAGAACTCCTTCCCACCAACCATGAGAACGCTTGGACTTGGTTTCTTCATCTCTCCTTCTTCTATTAGTGACTGAATTTTGAAAGTCACTCCATCTTTCTTAAATGAGTATGCATTCTTGGTTCCATCATGCATGGCTTGCCTACCAAATTTCCATGGCCTTCCAAGTAGAAGGTGGCATGCATCCATGGGAAGAATGTCACATAGAACTCTGTCTTTATACTTTCCAATGGTGAACTCTACCCATGCTTGTTCTCCTACAAAAACATGTTGTCCTTTGTTGAGCCATGTAACCTTGTATGGGTTTTCATGTGGAATCCTTTTCAAATTTAACTTGTTGGCTGCTTCTTCACTAATGATATTATCAGTTCAGCCTGAATCAATAATGACTCTACACACCTTTCCCATAATCTTTCACTTCACTCTAAAGAGTGCTCTCCTTTGGCTTGGTTCTTCTTTGCTTGGCTCTCTGATTAAGGTCCTCCTCATCATGAGGTTCTCACCTTCTTTTGATTCTAAAGGTACCTCTGATGGCTTGCTACTACAACTTGATTCTTCTTGGACATAGTTAACTCTCTTTCCACCTCCTTGAGAAGTAGAACCCTTTTCAGGACACCTATAGGAAGAATGCCCTAGCTGATTGCAGTGGTAGCACTTCATGGTGGCAAAGTAGGATGCTCCTCTTCCTTGATTACTGCTACTCCTTCCTCTCCAACTAGTGTTAGAACCTCTACCCCTGTTGGAACATCCTCTACTCGAGTTTCCTTCCTGATTTTTAATGAGCTTGTTCTCACTTTGCTGCCTTGAATCTGATCCTCTTCCACCATATCCTCCTTTTCCTCTTCCTTCTCTACCTCTTCCTCTTCCTCTAAAGTTTGATTCTGATTTCCTTTCGTTCTTCTCTTCCACTTTTAATGCAAGTTGGAAACACTTATGGACGGTTGTGGGTGTCCACAAACTGATTTCCTCTTGGATATTCCATTTTAGGCCTCCAAGATACCTAGCTACCTTGATAGTCTCATCCTCTTAGACTCTTGACCTCAAGCACAACTTCTAGAATTCTTCAGTATATGTAGCCACATCCAAATCTTTTTACTTCAAACTCTACCTCTTCTTGTGTAGCTAGATTTCGTAATCCTCAGGTAGTTATTTCTCCTTTACCTTGTTTAACATGGCCTTCCAATTTGAAATTGGATGCTTACCCATCTTCTCCCTCTCTTCTTGGAGATATTTCCACCATGTTAATGATGAACATCTTAACCTTGACTTTGCAACTTTTACCTTCTCTGCTTCAGTTATGCCCTCACATTCAAAATGATTCTCAATACCTTCTATCCATTCCACAACTAGTTCACTGTCCATTTTTCCATTAAAGAATGGAATTCCTTCAAGACTTTTGCCTCCTAGGGCTCTG
>MU226196.1:1189796-1224117 GCA_018584345.1 Thuja plicata
TTATGCCCTCACATTCAAAATGATTCTCAATACCTTCTATCCATTCCACAACTAGTTCACTGTCCATTTTTCCATTAAAGAATGGAATTCCTTCAATAATTTTGCCTCCTAGGGCTTTGAGAGCTTTAGAAATGGCTCCTCATTCATTGGAGGGTCTGGTTCAGGTATTAAGTCTTCTTCATCAACTTTCTCCTTCCCTCTACTGTTATTGACTTCATCTCCATCTTTGCTTTTAGTTGGATCTGTAACTTCTTGAAGTTTTACCTTCATCTCATCCAGGGCTTCTTCAAGGAGTCTACTCCTTTCCCTTTGATCATCTATCACTCTCTTCTACTCATCTAGTTCCTTTGCACGCTCTACATTGGTGACCATCTTGTTTTCACCTACTGATACTGCTAGCTAGAACATTTACCACAAGCCCAATCAATTTAGGCTCTGATACCAATCTGATGTGGATAGAAAGTCTTGTTGCTATTATAGAACTAGCTTGGCTCTGTTCTGAGATCTTTCTCCTAGATCTCTAGGGTGTTCACAACCCTAAACTGGGGTAAGTCACCCTCAACTTTACCTCCTCTTCAATACTCAACCCCCGTTGAAAAGATTTTCATCTTCTTCTTGCTGAACCTACACAAATAGATTCATTCAACCGCTATTTTCATAACATTGTTCTCATTCTCTTCCCTAGCCAGACTATCACTGAGCTTGCCTAGGGTAAGATCTCCAGGCTTGTTTCTTTTGCTTCTCCTACAGAAAACAAGAAGGAAACTATGTACAAGGGCTCCTCTCGAGTTCCATACCAACACATGATTCTCACCATGGATTTAGGAATCTCGAAGGGCCATTACTGTTTACAACCCAGAACAGGTGAAGAACTAATAACTTACAAAATAGGAAAATAAAGTAACTAATCTACTTGCATGCAAAAGGAACCACAAAGAAACTTGATATCCACTAAACACACAGTCTGCAACTTCTCATTACTGGAAACAAAACAAAACAGTACAATAATCTGCAAGTCTCTAACTTTTCTGTAGCTTCTCCTCTTATTCAATCTCTACCCTCTAGATCTCTAAAATTAAGGCTTTTAATGTTATTAGTAACCATCCTCTCATAGGAAACAGCCCTAACAGTGAACTCATTTGCAAGAATCTCTTCAGGAACTGTTACACTAACCATACTGTCCATAAAAGACAAGATCTACTTTTCATGGGCCGTTACGACTGAATATTGTCGAGCAACAGTAAAGAAAATTGAGCTCCAGTGTTGGCCGAGCTGCTAGGCACAAATTTAGGCCAAGCTTCTAGGCACCAGTGTAGGCCAAGCTACTAGGCAATGTAGGCTGAGCTGCTAGGCAGTGTAGGTCGAGCTACTAGGCACCAGTGTAGGCCAAGTGCTAGTGATACCAAGAAGCTTATCCAAGGTTCCCAATGCCTTGGTTGGATTTCTAGAGGATTACCAACTACCCCACACACACACACACACCTAAAGGAAACCAACTAAGAAACCTATCTAGACATGGATTGACCTAGTCATATCCATCTTAGGGAGATAAAAAAAAATGACCTTCTAAGGGCCACACACACTCTCCTAAACTAGCTAGAGTTAGTACATGCCACAAATGAAGAGCTAGGGGTTTGAGTTAGGTGTGATCCTACACCAAGTTCCTTTTTAGTATGATTTTTATGTTCACTACATCAATGGGAAGGAGAACGTAGTCACAGATGTATTGAGTAGGAGACGTCATGACATATATTCTATGATCACATAAAAATATTTGAGGTATTTCTTATTGCATTACTTGCATGAGGATGAGTGGTATGTAGAGGTTTTTCAGGTAGTTTGATCTTAGAGAGCCCTAGAAGGGAAGTATCTTGATTATTCATTGGTGTTTGGTGGACTTTTATGTCATAGAGGATGCATCTATGTACCTTCTTTCAGGGAACTATGATATTTCATTATGATAGAGGCTTATAGAGCATCTTATGTAGTACATCCAAGGCTCAAGAAGAGGCATGAAAATTTTAGGGACATGTATCATTGGTCAGGCATGAGGCAACACATTACAGAGTTAGTAGCATGATACCTTGAGTGTTGGAGATTTAAGGTGAAACACCACCGTCTAGGTGGATTTCTTCAGCTCCATGAGATACCTTAGTGGAAGTGGGACACCATTTCTATGGATTTCATCATTGAACTTCCTATTTCATCTAGCCACCATGATTCCATCATGGTGACAGTTGAGAAGTTGCCCAAAGTGGCTCACTAGTTCTCACCCATCCAGACTACATCCACAACACCAACAGTAGAACAAGTGTTCTTGAGGGATATTGTCAGACTTAACAACATTCCCCACAAGATCATTTCTGATAGGGATTCCCTCTTTACATATTTCTTTTGGAGAGGATTACAGGAATAATTGGACACCAGGATCAACTTTAGCACAACCTATCATCTATAAATGGATGGAAAGACAAAGAGGGTTAACTCGGTGTAAGAGGACATGCTCCGCAAATATTCTATGGACCATTAGATGAGATGGGAGGAGTACCTACACTTGGTATATATTTCCTATAATAACAAACATCACACATCTTTGGGGATGCCACCATTTCAGGCCTTGTATGGTAGACCGTGCAGGACACCATTGAGTTTGGATCATATTGAGGATGGAGTAGCTATTGGGCCAGATTTAGTTTAGGATATGGCACAATAGGTGGATTTGATTAGAAAATTCCTTAGAGAGGATCATGATAGATAGAAGAAGTATGCATATGCAAAGATAATAGATCATAGCTATATGGTTAGTGATAGAGCCTTCTTGAGAGTGCAACTGCATAAGATTCCAATTTATTATGGAAAGTGATCTAAGCTTGCACCTCTCTTTATTGGACCATTTGAGATCCTTGAAGGGATATGACTAGTTTCTTATTGTCTATCTTTTCTAACTATCTTGTCACGCATCCACAATGTGTTTCTTACTTCTGTATTGAGGAAAAATATTTATAATGAGTCTCATATCGTAAATTGGGATGCCTTGTAGGTGGAGTTAGATGGATAGTTGACTTTGAGGCTCCTTCACATTTTGGCTTGCCTGATGCTAGCTTTTTGAGGCTGAGAGCAAGGCCAGGTTAGGGTCCACTGGGATTGCTATGAAGAGGTTACAACATCATGGAAGTACACAACATGGATGAGATCTTAGTACCCCTATATTTTTTATGAACTCCAGGAGGAATTTCATGCCTAAAGGGGGAGGGTGTGAGGCCCTACCCCGAGCCCGTCATAGCACTTCATTTATTTTCATGATAGACTTACTATTTGATTTCACTATTTTGAGGCATTATGGATTTAGACTTTATTTGACAGGGATTTGATAGCATTGGATATGATGCATTCTATTTTATGTTGATTTTAGTACTTATGTTGATGATGTTATTATATATTTATGCATACATTTTTTATTTATTTATTTGTTTTTGATAGGTAATGGGTCAAAGTCTAGATTAATTATTATCATTTTTTTAGATTAATTATTATTATGTGTTAAGCTCGAGTACACTCAAACCCAGGACCTCCCAAATGAGAGGCTCACAACTTATCATTGCATTTTAGGCTCTTGCCTAACATTTATGCATGCATTATGGTTAGTTGACTTAAATGATTATATTGATGATGCAATTGAGTATTGGATTTCATTGATTCTATTCATGTTGATTTTTTATTTGGAGTATATTACTATTAACTGGATTTTATGCAACTAAATGGATTCTTTTATATAATTTTATATATACATGTGTTTTTATGAGGAATTGCTTGGGAAAAATGTTAATTGGTTTCTATAGTATTGAGCTATGATTTGATTTTGAGAAGATGATAATTCAAATATTATATGATTGTATGATATTGTCTCTTTTACATTTATATATACATGTGATTTTCTTGGACTACTGATATTTGAATTGAGATGTACAAGAAAGTGACCATGGAATTATTTGGAGATCTACAGCCAAACCTATGTGTGAAAGTGAAGTCAAGGTTGCGTCTAATTGAAGAGACGATACCTCCTATGTAATGTTTTTGTAAAAGTGAATGTTTGTATGGTTATTCAAATTTTATTTTTTAAATTATGTAATTCCTAAATGGACATGCCATGTGTATTTTGTGATGTGTATATATGGTGTCACTTGACAAATGTGATATGTATGAGTTGGTAATGACATGTCCATCGGAGGGAGATTGTGTAAATCTAATGCATAGGCAAGTACCTTGTAGTATCCCCATGAGATCACTTAGTTAGAGAGCCTTGAGTTTGGCCAAATCAAGTTTGACATGTAGGTAAATTTTAGGTGAGTTTTTTAGCAGTTAAACTAACTCCTATGGTGGAGTTAAGGTTCTGTGAGGGGTTAAACTAACTCCTATGGTGGAGTTGAGGCTCTTTAAGTAAGCCCACTTGATATACCTATGGGTAAGGGTCATTTTTAACCATAGGAGAACCTACATGTGACTTTAGAGTCCTTTCAAAAGTTGGCTTCTCAAGATGGACGAAAGTCAACTTTTGAAGGATTTTCCTTGGGTAGACAACCTTCCTTTGGTTGGTTATTAAATTTTCCCCATCTCCAAGCCACCTCTTTGAGTTCCATTTTTAAAAAACATGTAGGAGGTTGGGAAGAACAACCAATGGGAAGTCACATCTTTCCCAAGTGGGTTGGGAGATGTGAGAAGAGCCTTTTTAGAGGGATCTCCAAAACATAGAGGATGTTCACCCACTCTCCAATTTTGGAGATAACTTGGAATTTAGTAAGAATTTTGGATAAGGAAGAAGACTTGGGAATTGGATAGCTCTTCTACACCCTTCATTACCATATATGGAGTTGAGGTTGGTCTTACTTAATCTTATAATTAGATTCTTTCATTTTTGTGAAGAAAATAAATGTGTTGTATTTGTCTTATACTTCTCCTTTATGTGTTTAGAACTATGTTCTCCTTGAATCCTTGTGGTTTCAATCTTTAATTTATTTTCTTGATTGTATTTTTATGGGAGTGCAAGGCCAAACTCACCCTTGGGAGGGAAGATTAGCCTTGGGGTGAAGGGATTTTTTGAGAGTCCATAGAGTGTAGAGTTTCTCTTCTAGGACGAGAGGGATAAATATGAATTATGGGGTCCTTGTTGTTGTTATGTTTTTTGTTAAAATGGGGGTCATAAGGGGATTTTAGGCTTGAAGCCTTGAGGGGAATAAGGATTATTGTAGTTGCATTGAGTAAGAGACAAGATAATGTTGGATGTAAGCCTTGTGAAGGCATTCATTATTTTGTAAACCAACATTCTCCTCTTGGATAATTGGTCCACCTTCACCCCAATGTGTGAGTCACTTAGTGACTATGTGAAAGCCTTGGGATGATAATTTATTGTCGTGTTATTTGTTGCAAAAAAAATGAATTTTCTATGTATGTAAATGAGCATGAGTGTAACCTGTTTGATCTTAGTTCTCCTAGCTCGGCGGTGGTCTTTTAAATTCTTAGGTTGGGAGGTGAGCCTCCATGGTCAATACACTATTTTTATTTGTAGTTCTACATTTTGTGCAAGAAGTATAAGGAATGGTGTGACAAAAAAAAACAAAGTTCTCAAATGTTGCTGAAGATTTTAAGTTTATTTGAATTTGGAATTAATTCTAAAGCTTGTAAATGATTTAAATTTCTTGTATGGATAGTTATCCTCAAAATTTAGTGACAACGAAAAAAGGAAATGTAAACTTGGGATTTAGTGTAAATTGTAAATGCTACCTTTTGAGTTAGCTACTACTAGTTGTAAAAAGGAAATTAAAATGTTGTACATACTATATTTTTTATTCCCCTTAGAAGTTCCTATGTTGAGGATAATAAATGAAATATATTTAACATACATTCAAATGCAAATAGAATATTTTAAGTTAAAAGTTTGTTTACTCTCTCTTCCTGTTAGAAAGTTAGTTGATAAGTTAAGAACTAGAAAAAGTAAATTTTTACTGTTTTAAACTTTATTTTATTATGCATTCTTTTATTCACTTATATTTGAGGTACATATAAGTTCATGAATAAAACATGTAGATAAGAGGCAGAAATGAATATTTAACTATTGTTGATTTATTTCATTACACACACACACATGTGTGTGTGTGTGTGTGTGTGTGTGTGTTGTTTTATATATAGAATGAAAAGAAGATTTACACCATGTCAAAATTATTTAATCTAGGATGAAAAAGATTAAATGAGAGTTCCCTTCATAAATTCATATGTGTCTAATGGCATTTTCTTAATATTTATTTTATGTATATATATACATATGAATATGTATATATGTGTCTATATATACATTTATGCTTGTAAGTGTATACACACACACACACACAAATATATACATACATACATACATACACACATATATATATACACATATATGTATTATCACATTGTTTAATATATACTAAAAAAAAAAACTAAAAAAAATTAAAAAGAAAAAAAAAACAAAGCCCAAGCCCAACCCTATGCAAGGGAGGGGCTCGACCCTTGGCGCAACCCATCCTATGGCAGATGCCACAAGGTGTTAGCAAGTGGCCTAATGGATATAAAATATATGTTGTCATTTATGGAAACACTAATTATTGGCATGGTCACTTGGAGTACAATCCAGTTTTGGATATTCTGTTTGGAAAAATGGCTAAGTCCAGGAAGCAGTTGACAGGGTACAGTTGCACAATTTTTCCTCACGAGCATAGTATGTGACAAATTAAGTCATAAGATCTTAGAATAATATATTATGGGATGTAGTATACCTTTATTTAAGGTCGCTTCTATTTTGGAGTCGACTAGAGAGAGTTACCACTCGATGTGGCTACACAAAGATAGTGTAGTAGTGTAACAGGGAAGATGAGTGCTCACAATATTTAAGGGAGTAACATGATGTGGATTTGAGAAGTCCTAATTTGGATATGGTTTGGGTCCTACACTATCGTTGTCAATATATTATCATCGACTATGTATTTTCTATTTGATTATGTGTTTGACACATTTTGTGATGTATTTGTGAGCTGACTGGAAAGGTTATGAGAAAGAGTATATATGTGAAGATGTTTGAAGATGTGAAGATGTGTGTGGAATAGATAGATGCATTCTGATGTCAAAATCATACAAAGGATGTTGCGAGCTATATCTGGGACTACTTAAGTATATCAAATGTTTGTATAGTTCACCTTGTGATAAATCATTGTAAAGGCAATTTTGTATTGTCAGAGCTGTGAGATCCTTATATTACCCCTAACAAGGTTTCTATCCTTTAACATGGATTTGTACTAAATTTAATATTAAACTCCTAATAAGGCTAGGTCTCCTAATAGGGACATTATACTCTTAGTGCATTATTTGTAGGTATCATCCCCACCAGGGTTTTCACTTGGCTAGGGTTTCCTTGTTAACAAATCATGGGGTTATGAGTTGTTTATTTTATGTGTGTGTTCTTATTTTAGTAATTGCATAGTTAAGTTTGAATTTGTTAAGTTTGAAAATAAAGTGTTGCAATATTGATTCACCCCCTCTCAAAATTGCTTAATCCTAACACGCAAGTGGTTGCCGTCACCGCAAGCCCTTGCGCCACCATGGGGGGGGGGGGACACAGCCCCTCCCAAACAAAAATTGACCATTTTTTTTGAAACAAAAAAAAATACAAAATTAAACCCTTGACATATTTTTTTAAAATAATCTCTTCCATCTCCTTCAATCTTGCAAAAACAACAAAACAAAACCTCCATCCTCCACCTGCAACCAAAAAAAACAAGGAATAACATATGAGAAAATAAAAGAAAAAAAATGATGAGAAATCCATGCTCTAACCCTAATATAAAATTAAGGTTAGGAGAGAGAGAGAGAGAGAGAGAGAGAGAGAGAGAGAGAGAGAGAGAGAGAGAGAGAGACCTAAATAGGGTTTTGAGACAACCTTAATATAATAATATTGTTATTTTGAATTCCAAGGCAAGTGCTATTTGGGAGGGAAATTTTATTATGTCTTTTCATATTATAATGGTTTTTTTTAATAGCAAAAGTAGATTCAAATAAAGGGGAAATTTAATATTATAGTGGGAAATTAAAAAATATTAGAATAGTAGTGATTAATAATAAACATTTTGATAATATAGATAAATTATAAGGCTTCACATTATTATTTTTAGTGTGTCAATTATTTTTATAAAGAGGACTGTTATAATATAGACTTTATATAATTATTTTAATGTGTCAATTAATTTTGCAAAGGGGTCATTAATATATAAGATTATATATTATTAATCCAAATGAGTAATTTAATTTTATAAGGGGTCATTTAGATATAAGATCTTATGTTATTATTTTAATGTGTCATTAAATTTTATAGATGGGGTCATTAAAATATTATGTTATATATTATTATAAATGTGTCATTAAAGTTTATATATTAGAATTTTAAATGTTTCATTTAATTTTAATAAAGGGATAAGGTAATAAATTTAATTAATGTCGTTATGGGGATCTAATTTCAATAATGAATTTATTATTGCAACCCTAAGGGTAAAAGTGAAATTATTATAGAATGATAATTTAACGTTATTAATTGATCATATGACCATCACGAGACTCTAATAAACACATCTTTATTAAATCGTAACTAACCCACTGAAGATGTTTAAACCTAACCAAGGATAATCATCCTAGCCGAACCATGAAGGCCAAACCCTATCGAGGGATGTTGACAAGCCAACTTTGGATAGAGTAGTTCCTACATGGTCATCATTGTCATGATTCCTCTCGACTTCAATCAACCCTACCTGGTTATCGTTGGAGATTTCATTATTCTAACTATGTTGTAACCCCATTAGTGAACTTAGTAAACACTTGTACTTCAACATTATGCAACACATTGGTTAAATTATCATGTTTTGAAAAACATTGTTAGTGTATTTTTGCCTTAGATATTGGGTATGACATTGATGAAGTTTAGACTAAGTTAAGGTGGTTAGACACGAGAGTTATTATATTCTGAAAAAGTTGTAAAATAAAATCATAATTAATTATTTACTTTGAAACAAATTACAAAAAAATATGTGTCACATCCGTACATGAGTCTATAGCTTATATCTAGAATCTAGTAAAAAGATATTATCATTTAATTATGTTTAAGGTGGTCAAACATACACCTACTTCTTATCTTTTTACTCGTGATTGATAGATTAATTAAAAAATAGCTATAACTTTCAAATGGTATAACATTTTTGAAATCCAAAACATGAGTCACATTCTATGCTTTGCATACTACAATAAAAAAACTAAAAATAAAAAATTCAATTTGATGAAGTTTAGACTAAGTTAAGGTGGTCAAACACGAGATTTTTTATATTTCAGAAAAATTATAGTAGAAAAATCATAATTAATTATTTACTTGGAAAAAAATTACAAAGAAATATGTGTCACATCCAAACATGATTTTACTACTTCTGTATAGAATCTTGTTAAAAAATATTATGATTTGATTGTGTTTAAGGTGGTCATACACACACCTACTTATGTTTTTCCAGAAATTTTCATACTACTACATTGAAATTTGATTTCACCATATAGAATTTCTTTTTTTAAAAGGGCTAGTAGCTTTGAAACTAAATTCAATATTCTAGAAATTCTCTTCTTACATATTTTTTATATAATATTGATAACTTATTCAAAGTTTTATGCCAACTTTCCTATCCCTAGTTTTCTAAATTTTCATTGCCACTTAAGGGCCTAGTTTGGAATACCATGATCCTACACGTACCCATATGATGATGTAAGTGATTCTATAACCCGAGACATGGATGTGTTTGAAAATGCTATGTGAATATGGATACTATGATGGTGGTGTAAACCTAGGAGATAAATATTTCTAAAGGTGTTAATCTAGCTTGTAGATAAAAGAATAATTTTTATTATATAAGTTTGTGGACTAGAAAGAAGAGACAAAATTAAAAATATATGACTAAAGGGATGAAGTCCCCATTTGGAAAATGTAAAGGAATGAATCTATTGAAAATGTAAACCTATCTTGAAATTTTTACTATGATGGTAGGATTATTTTATGGGCTATGATGGTGGTAAGACACGACGTATGATATGTATTGATATCGTACATGATTATTTTGAGGGCTATGATGGTGGTAAGTGTTAACCAAATGATGGTAATGATGATGAAGATTGAGTTCAGAAGAATACAAGCAAGTAGAATGGTTAAATCAGTTTTTATTTTTTCATTGATGTCTTGCAATTAATTTCTGGTTTATGTTAAGTTGCCATATCATTTGGAGAGGAAATTAATTGGGTAGATAATAAATATCAGACAATTATGAGGTATTATTGGTATAATTTTTTTTACTTAACAATTTATGTTGTTAAGTTGGTAAAGAAGAGAGGTCAAGTCGGTAAAGGGAAAAAGCCTAGTTACCGAGAAGTGAGAAATCGATTGGTAAAAATAAGTGTTAGCCGGTCGAGAAAAGAAAAGACAGTCACCAAGTAAAGTTGACAATCGAGTAAGGGAAATTACCGAGAAAGGTTGGTACCCGAGTGAAGTCAGACACAGATTGAAGATAGTCACCGAGTTACCGAGCATAGAACATAGTTTGAATAAAGATTGAATACAATGAGCAGAATGCATTTAATGCGAAGGCACGAAGATCAAGAAGATGCTAAGGATGAAGATGAAGTTTTTTGCAAGATCTACGTGTTAGAGTAATAATGTGATTCCACTTATTAATTAGATCATATAGATTTAATTATTAAGTCAATTATTATCTCTATTTCACTTAAGATAAACTTTAGGTATATAATAATTAATTCCTATATTAATTATTATTATGCAACCTAGATTTTTCCCCTTAAGGGTTTCAATCACCTTGATAAGGTTTGATCTCTTTGTATTTTTTATTCCCTCTCTAAATGAATATTTTTTCTTTCAGAACATTTTTGTATCCAAGCTTTTCTTTTGTAACAGGTTATTTTGCATGCAGATGATTTTGGCTTATGGATTCTTTGAATTCTAACACCACGGTCATGAAAATTCAAGTTCAAAATCTAAGATGAAGATTAAGCGGCAAAAGAAAAGTTGTGAGTCCCAAGAAAAGTGAAAGTCACAAGGAAAAGGTTAACCACCTAACTGAGTTGTGTTGATGGGACTTTGTGATCGGGTCCGCCAATAGATGTAAGTTGTCACCGGGTACCAGGGTACCGGCCAACTTTGCCTGTAAAGGTTGTCCGGGGAAATGAGATTCCCCGGGCCTTCAAGCACATGAGAGTCGGGTCTCGACAGTGCAGGAGCTCAGTTGGGAATGTGACTATTTTATTTGGGGGGATAGCTGGTTATCTTGGCTCATCTTCTCCCGGGATTTAATCAAGTGGGGTTTCCCTGCAAGCATTCATGATCTTTACCAAATAAAATTCAAAAGATATTGCAGAGTTAGAAATATTTCATCTACCTATAGTTATGCCAAACATTCAAAACATCAACCAAGCTATAAAATACTACACTAAATACTGAAGAAATATGGAACCATCAGTTCATATTTGATCAATAGCGAGGAAAAGAAGGTCGTTAATCTACTTAAAATATTAGAGCAAGGGACATAAAGAACATATAGCACAAAATACCATTAATCCGGAGATCAGAATGCTAACAACATCATTGATAGAACCCTTCCTTCTTCATTAACGTGTTTCCAGCAAGCACTGGTGCATACAATAATGGTGGCTCCAGGGGAGCATTTAACTACTGAAAGCTTCTAAAAACTAAGGAGCATTGAGCTCTATAACTAAGAACTGAGAAAAGATGAAATGCTATTAGCTATGGACTGCAAAATCATCAATTTTGCCGACCGTTGGAATGAGGTTAGACTTATTATATATACACAAGATTTTGACCTAAAACTAACCTAACTTAATTTTCACTCAATAATATAATACTATTTTTGGTGGATCATACTACCTATGCCATGCTACAAAAGACCTCAAGACGGAGAAGGCCTGACATGTCAGAACAATAAGACAAGAAAAAAGGAGTGGAAAAATTGGCCTTGAGAAGAGAGCCGAGAAGAGAGAAGAAGAAATCTGATCCCCTAGGGATCAAGGCTACATGTCTCATTAATGGAAAGCAGCTCCCTATCTCTGATGTGCTAGGTGTTACATTGGAGTGGTGCCTTGGGAAAACCACCTGTCAGGACCATCCAGTCGAGCTGACATGCCCTGCTGGAGTCATCTACCTTCTGACATCCTTACTAACTGTCTTGAAAGTGACCGATCAACCTTAGGAACTAGGACACTGGTTACTTAAAGAATAAAAAACTATCAGATCCAAAATTTTGGGATCCGAGAACTTGCGTTCCGAAAGAATGAATGAATATAAAATTTATGCATGCTAAGGGGTATCTCTGGAACCCAGAGAACATGTTGCTCCTTGCTATTTTTGAGAGATTCTAACACCTGGCCTATGCCTTCTTCATCTATGCCCCTGATGTTGTCCCACCGGCCATAGACAACCTCTAAACTCTCTTGCACCTCTCCAGCCCTATTCTGGAATTCATCAACCAATTTCACGACATCATGCGTTTGGAGCATCATATTAGACAACCTTGTCAATTTCTTCCCATCAATATCTCTGGGGGCGTGGTACTGAGACTCCATGAACTTATCAAATTATCAGAGGACATAGTCCTCCGGAGTGCACGATCCAGTGGTGAAGGGGTCAACTTGTGACACCCTTACCATGAAAGCTTCAAATAGGCCCAAAGGATACTAGCGGTGGTTATTTTACCTTTTAGGGTCTTGATCGGATCCTTGCAGACCTCAATCCTGAGGGAAAGTCTTGAATGCTGGGCCTAGAGGGAATCATATGTTTCATCCCCTAGAATTCCTGCCTCTGTGGAAACCTCTTCTCCGGCGTTGAAAATCTCTTCTAGCCTGGCCTTCCATTTCTCATAACTTCCCAAGTCCAATTCCCACACATCAACAGAGGCACTTGCTTGGCTGAGGAGGAGGTGGATCTTATAAATATTAGGGAGTGACACTACTAAGAATTGCCTTATGACATCTATTTGTTCTGTGATCCACCCATCGACATCCTGGGCCCTCTTTTCCATGGCCCTTATAGAATCCACATCGCCCTGTGCAAGCGGCAATCCAGAGGCAGAAACTTCCAGGAGGACCTCGTCTAGAGGTTGTGTAAGTTCCGCTAGAAGCACAAGGAGATTTGCATTTTTTTCTCTTTCCTCCTTTAACTTCTGGCCCTCCTTGGCGTATCGGGCCTCTATTGCCCTAGTGGCCTCCTTCAGCAGGTCTAATTCGCCCTGCTTGTCTCTTCTCCCCAGAGCTACAACTGTAATTATATAGTCTTCGGGCCTTACGACCACTTTATCTACATCTGGAGGAGGGGTTGCAATTGTCGCAACTGTGCTTCCTGTTGGACCAGTCTGGAGAGTATGGATTGTCCGTGCCTTCTTAAACTTTTGGGCCTTTGCATTACGGGCCATCATCTCTACCAGGGAGAGCGGAGCACTTGTTTCTACCACCGGGACCTTCCTCTTCCTTGATTCCACCAACCATTGGGGTGGATCAGGTGGCTTTTCCATTGAGACCTGAGTATCTAAATTCCCCTCTAAATTTGACGGTGGGTTCCCAGTATTTTCAATGTTTTCGGGCTCCTTTTCCTTTACCTATTCCTTCTCCTGATCCCACGGTACTTCAGTATCTTCTACCAGGTTGGTGCCTTGGTTGGCTGAGTCTAGGATTTCCCTGAATACACCCGCATTGCTTGTTTCTTTAGGGATTTTCCAGAATTTTTGTTGTTGTTGTTCTCCGACCCTGCTTGTTTCTTCTACCAGAATCTATTCCTCTACTGGAATATCTTGTGGGAGTGGGTGAGGTCGTTGGCCAAATTTCAACAATGCGGCCGCTTTCACTACCTCACCAAATATACTTCGGGGAGTCTGGTCTCCCAGAGTGACCAAAGGCATTCAGATCATGATGATTGGGGGTACGGTTGATCCCATGGTCCAGTTTCCCCGACCATTGGTTTCTCATCTGTCATTTTCCTTGGTTGATTCTTGACCTCTTGGGCTTGTGTTTCTTCTTGTCTTCCCAGCTCTGGTTGTTCCTTCTGCATTTCTTCCTAGACTTCCTGCTCTATGGCAGCCTCTTGTTCTAGGATCTCCTATTCCATGGGGATATCTTCCCTCTCCTGGGAGGCAATTTCTTCTACCATGTGACCTATGTCTTGATGGAGGTCCATAAGCTCATTCGCTGAGAAAGTGTCATCAAAGTCATTATGTGGGGGTGAGGAGTCAGAAATATTTTCAAGTTTGGGAGAGTGCAAACTGACATCAACTAGAGGCATATCTGGCATATCGAGGCTGGTGGCTATGCTTGGAGTGGGGGTCACCCTCTTCTTTTTTGTTCTCATCAAAGGGACCCCAGTCTCCATAATACTGGTACACTCCACCTCAGTAAAAGTTTGTCTGTTCATCCTCGTGGCTAACAATGGGGATCCCACTGGGCGAGCAGATGCCATGGGAGTTATGAGGAGGCTAAAGGACATCTGGGCACTTATCAGTTGGCTTGTCAGCGTTTCTGACTCCATTTGTTGTTGTAGTTGTTCCTTTAAGGGAGTGGGACCTTGGAGAGGTACCTTAGCCAGGGTATCTTCTTTTTCCTTCCCCTTACTCAAGCTAGGTCCGACAGCGGTAGCGGGCATTGAAGCAGGCCTTTGGATAATTTTTCCCTTCTAGGTGCTTTTGGGACACACCCAAGAAAAATATTGGTGACTCGCCTACAAAATAGGATGGCATACTCCTTCAATTGTTAAGTCTTCAGGGGTGGCCTAGTCCACTGGAGGGAGATCTAACTTGTCTAATCCCTACCCTTTGTATGTTGGGTCTTCTAACAGCCCGTCATCTAAAAAACCCTTTGGAAAAGTCTAAAATTCAAGTGCCTTCATGAGTCCTTTGGACATGCATGAATGCTGTCAGGCTGTAAGATCAAAACTATCTTGGTAGTCCACCCAAAAATCTTCAATGTCTGCATTGTGTGGCGGGGATGCCCGGGGAAGTGCCACGGAAATCTTTCCTAGAGGATCATAGTTTTTCCAGGAATAGGGGAATTCCACCAGTCCCAGGCTTTTTAGTTCATTATCTGCCTTGGGTAAGTGTTAGGCTGTTATGGTAAATGAAAGCATCATTTACCCAGCAGAAAGTTAGGAAATTGAGTTCCCATTGTACTTGTGGATAATGATCCCATGGTGTCAACTGGCCTAACCCATTTCCAAGTACACCTACCATTCCTAAACATGGAAAGGCCGGTCTCTATTGGGGTAGTGCCTATAGCACGTATGTTGTCATGTAGAACTTAGAACTCTGGATGATACCCTTTAGCTCTGTGTCCACGTGATTTTCTATGATAGCCACCTAGTTGAAGGTCTGACTATGAGTGGTGATGCAGTAGAGAAAGTAGTACATCCATGCCAAAAAATCCCAGGCATGGGGCAATCCGAAGATCCTACAAAAAAATATGATGCCCACCAAAATGGGCTCCTTGAAATCCCCGTAGGGAATTTCCAACTTCATCCTCTTACAATCCCTCTTCGGGGACTTCAACTAGTGGCTATTGAGATATTTCCAAGAGATAAGGGCAGCATCCTTGAACTCCTACAACATCTTGGCCTTATTTTGGATAATGGACCCATTGAACTGTGAGATCCCCAGCCCTGAGGCAAAATTTTCTACGTCTAGGGTGACAATTGTTGTTGGATATTGTAATGGTCAGGGATCCAAAAGTAGAATGGTCCAAGTAGGTGCGTTGTATAAAGTTTCTATTTGGATTATTAATTCTGGTGATTGCACTGAACAAGGAAAGTTTGCAGCCTTAATGATGTCGGAGGTAGCCAAATGAGTGGCCAAACTATCTCCACCAGCCTTTAGCTTATAGACGCCTTGGATTAAGCCTTGTATTTCAGCCTAGAGTCTAGGCTCAATGTCTGTTATTTCCCAAACTTTGGAATCCACCTTGGATCCCATGAGAACACCCTCCTTCAGGTATTTGGAGGTGAGTGGCAGCTTTTCCAGCATCCTTTCAGCCTTGGTTTTTGTAGTCGCCTGAGTGGAGGTAGTAGGCAGCTCTGAGGTATCAGGAGGGGTGATTACTTCAAACATCTTGATCAATTATCCACAACCTACAAGACTGGAGAACCATTAGAACATGATATATATAAAAAGAATATTAGAAACTCTAGGGAATCCGTCACCACCCTGCACCTGTTTAATAAATGTTAACACATATCAAACATTCTGAGATAGTTTAAATAGACATGAGTTAGATTCCTAGGGTTGAACTAGGTGACAAGAGGAAATGAAAGATAAGGGATTTCTCAGGAGCTAGAGTCTGGATAAACTAGTCATTGCCATGTTGATGTGACGAGTGGGAAATTGTACTTGGCTGACATGGGTTGGCATGTGGTCATGTGATAGGTGACATAAAAGCATTAATGGTGACAAGTGGGCTGACATAGGGTAAATTGAATGCCAGATGGGACATGGTTTAAATTCTCACTCATGGAAAATTAATCTCATCATTAAGGTGATGAGACAGAGGAGAGAAAGGTGCCATTGCTCGAACCAGTAAGGTGTCGAGTTCTAGCCGTGGTGACTCCCTCTCGATGAGCTCAGTATGGTGAGTGAAAACATGATAGAGCGTGACAAACTCATCAGCTTAGAAGGATACACACAAAATATATACACAAATTTACAGAGGGCTGATGGCCGAAATACATATACACTAAAATACATGGTATTTACAAACTACTTACATATTTATACAATATTTTCATAGGTACATGAGCTACCCTACGACAATATACATTGTATACATTAGTTTACAACTACATAGAGGGAAGAAAACACTCTGGCAGAGCCAACACACCAACAGGAGGAAAACCAAAGAGAAAAACACAAAAGGCGAACTAGCAAAACCAAACCAAGCGAAACCAAAAACAAAGGAAACAGAAAGAAAAAGACAACAAGAAACTAGAGGAAAAACTGAGGACCTACCTGGAGACACAAAGAATAGAAAGGGAGAAGGACACTGGGAGCATGCTGCAACAAGTCTACCCTCAAACAATCACAAATAGACATCGCAAATCAGCTTGTAATCAACCACTAAGCACAGAGAAATTCATAGTTTAATCGCCTAAGAATCGATCTGAATGCTCTAAGTGTTTTAATCGCGGTAGCTGTGAAAGTGATGGATAGTTTCCATTTATACTCTTAGGGTAAAAACAAGTTATACTCTTCTCCACAAACTCTAGAATAGGAAGACCTCTAGACTCCGGGCCTAGGGATTCCATGCAACTATGCCTTCTCGTGAAAGGAGACATTGTTGAAGAAAATCCCAGAGTCTGAAATTTGTCTCTAGAAAGACCAAACTCTGGGACCGGGCCCCAGAGACACAAGAAAACAAAATATAAAGAAAACAAACCTCACGGAAGAAAATCCTGGAGGGAAAACAAAGAAACAAGGCAAGAGCAAAAGTGAAAAGAGGGGATCCAACATTTTGCACACAAAATGTAGGGATAGGTATACAGGGCATAACAAATGGTGACTATCTGGGAGAAATTCCTTAGCACATTCGAGAACTACAGAATCTCTGGTTAGAAAAACCGGAATCAACCATTACTTGGAGCATCCTGCTTGCAAAGTGTGAAGTGTCTGAGAAAATCTGGGCCATACATGATTCAATCCTTGGTCTTTCGTTAGTTGTGAAGTGTGTGCTTTGAAAGAAAATCAAGCTGATGACCTCTGGGAGAAGTAGAGAAGAGGCACTAAATATATCAAACCAAAGTCATCAAATCTATTTATTTCCTCCAGATACTGGGATTTCCCCTATTCTCTAGTTGTCTTTATTTCTTTATTTTCTTAGATGGGAAGGTGGTACTCCTTTCACCATTAAGCTTAAGCTTAGCTAGTTTTAACGGTGGTACTTCTTTCACCTTTCTGTCCATGTCAAATTTCTAAGTAGGGTAGAAAAACTCTGGACCTAGAAAGAATTTAAATGTTTCAGACTTGGGCCAACAAACTAGTGCGACCGATCTACCCTCGGTGTGTCCAATAATTACTTGTTTCTTTGGTTTTGATTTAACTAATTTCCAGACTTCCAGGGATGAATCTGATGAAGATTACTCATAGCCTGTTACCAAACTCACAAAATAACTCTAGAGTGTGGACCAGCTCCACCATGCTAACAATAGATTCCAAGTTCACCAAAAATGCAAAAGGTATCATCTCCGAGACTAGATGTTATGTGAAGCATACCGGTCTACAAAAAGGGGCAGGCAAAACACTGGGGACCCAGAAAAGAAAGAACAAAGCTGAAACAAAATGAAAAGGAAAAGGGGCAATCCCGGAGGATAGCCAACAAAACTATTTACAAGGCAAATCACCTCAAATAGAGCATCAGGAAGGATATTTACAAGCAAGACTTTACATAAAATACAATTCTAGACAAACTCACCTCATTCAAAATAATTCATGAGAAACTATCCATTGACAGGCAATAGAATGGCTTCTCCGGTCATGGTACTAAGGCAATAAGTATTTGCCCCATATATCTCAGATATCAAGTATGGTCCAAGCCAGAGCCGTTGGAATTTGGTGTGCTTCCCTTTCTTTTCCCAGGCCTTGTCCCACAAAAGGACTAAGTACAAGATCTGAAAGGCCTTATACTGGGCTCTTCAGTCAAACCATCATTTTACTACTGCTTGATGACGCACAAAGTGTTTAAGGGCTATGTCTCTTTGTTCTTCCATTTGCACCACATTTAGGAACCAAACCTCCACAATGTTGTCCAGGTTGCCAAATTCCTGCATGAACTGCAACACCAGGATTTATAAGTTAATGGGGAATACTGGGTTTTGTCCATAAATCAAGTGGAATGGGGAAGTCCCTAGGGATGCCTTTATTCGGATACGATCTGCCCATAGACTGAATCTAAGCTTTTGGTGCCAGTCCTGGGGATTATGTTCTAATAGATGTTTGATCACTTCACATAAATTTTTATTGGTTGATTCAGCAACACCATTCCCCTGAGGGTAGTAGTTGTTGGAGAACTTCAGAGTGATCTTTCTGTCATAGGTCCATTCAAGTAATTATGCTAAAGAAAATGCTAGACCATTGTCACATACTATAGAAAAAGGCATCCCAAATCTTGTGATGATGTTTTCTTCCAGGAATTTTATGACTACATCTGCCATGTTGTTTTTGTAAGGTATCACTTCAAACCATCGGGTACAATAATCAGTGGTGGTCAAGATGTACCAGTGGTTAGCAAACAATTTGGGGTTGATTTCCCCGATAAATTCAAATGCCCATTGGGTGAAAGGTCTAGCTTCAAAGACCAGCTGCAAAGGCATAGCCAGGTTCCACTCACGATGTGCCACAGTCTGGCAAGTATGGCACTTCCTAATGTGAGTGTAGACATCCTTAAAGATACATGGCCAATAGTATCTGGCCCAGAGGATCTGATGGTCAGTGGCGTCAGTTGAACCATGTCTGGTTCTAAACTGCCCATGGAATTCTTCAATTATCTTTGTAGCTTGAACCCTATTAATGCATCAGAGGTACACCCCCTCATAGTTCCTAAAAAAAAGCTTGGCATTTTTTTATCATGAAGTGTGCACTTTTTAATTGCAAGGCACAATGTTTGTTTGGAGGCAATCCCTCTAGGTATCTGTTGTTCAACAACAAGTACACTAGGTCTGTGTACCAAGGATCCTGAGTGATGGACTCCACTATATATACCTAACATTCGATGAGTGGAGTTTTATTATGATCTCTCTCCTCCACTATATAGTCCTCAAAGACACCGACATTGGCCATAAAGGCCAGGATATGCTGATCATCTTCAAAGACTTGAAAATGGGTGACATTGTCTAGAATGGATGGGGTGGGGATCATCTCAATAGAGAATTTCTAGAGTTGAGAGCCAACCATTGGCTCAAGCGTGCTAGCGGAAATGGAAAGGTCATCCAAGATGTAATTCCATCTCTAGAGAATAAGATCAATGTCAAAGGCATCAAAATCTTCAATAAGGCTCCATGCCCGGTTGCGGTATGTGACTATCCTTTTGTCGTGACAGGTGTATTGACTCCAAAATTTCTTTACGATCAAATTTGAATCACCCAGGGCCCAGAGGTGAGTGATTCCTTTCCTTAGTGCAAATAGGAGTCCAAGGACCAAAGCCTTGTACTCTGTGACATTATTCGTGCAGTTGAACTATAGCCTATAAGATGCAAGGAAGGATTTTCCACGTGGGTTGATCAATTCCACTCCAGCCCCACAGCCCTATTTGGATTGGAACCCATCAAACTTAAGGGTCTACAAGTCATTGTTTGTTGTCTAGGGCTGGGAAGACAAAGTGGTCTTTGGATTGTTCTTGGGAAGGTTGGGAGGAGCTTCCTCCGATGCAGATGATACGTGGGTGAGGTTTTCCTCCGGGGAAATTTCTGGTAGGGATCCCTAGATAAACAAATCCAAAGAGGCGTTGTCAATAGAGGTACTAGGTCCCACAAAATCAACTGTGTGTTCTTCCTTCTGAAGGGCATCGATGTGCCAGGTAGAAGGGGTAAGGCAAGGTTCACACTCTAGCTCTGAATGTTTCTAATAATGCACTCGGCACCAAGTGTCAGACAAGAGTGTGGACGGGGTCACTGCAGTACCCCGAGAGCTAACCTCAACCCTCATTTTTTCTTCTAGGTCCTAGGTTCTCTGAGAAACTATGGGGTCCTCCCTAGGTATGAAATCAAATATTAATATTTTAAGGGGTTTGTAAACCCACGGGGATGTCTTAGAGAAGAGGACTTTATTCACCCTCCCGACTTTGGTGAGGGCCTATTTCATCTGGGGCTAACTTTCAACCTGGATCTAGTTAGATTCCCCCTCCCAGGGGAGCCACAAGTGGGAAAAGTTGGTCGAGAAATATCCATTTAGGGACTTGGACCAATTGTGAGTTAGTAACATCCCATAAGTCTCTGGGATGTCCACCACCTGGATGTCAATCATGCTGGCTATTCTAGGGTCCTGGATGAGCTGAATCCAGACGTTCTTCAGTTCACCCACCATTTTTATAGCAGTTTTATCTAGCTACATTACTGCACCGTTAGATAGGGTGGGGTAGAATCCAAGCTTCTGGCATATGGATAAAGGCATGATGTTGCTCAAAGCCCCTAAATCTACTAGGAAATTGTGTATATTCTTCCCTTGTATGTTCAAGCCTAGTAAGAAGGGAGGATCCTCAGTGTTACCCTGGAAGACAGTTGAATTGGTGTCATCAAAGGAGACAGTCTTGGGTGGGTGACTGACAGCTTCCGGTTTTCCCAAGAGCTTCAGAAGAGACTTCTTTTGTTTAGGACAGTTCAGCAAAACCTCCATCAAGGTCATGGAGGTGGTAGTTTGTTCTAAAACCTTCATGATGTCAAACCTTCCTCTTGAGAATGGGTGGCTTCCCTCAGTCGAGTCCTTAGCTTGGTTAGAGAAAGGGCCTTTTGGAGGGATGAATAGATCAATCATTTTGTCCTAGGGAGGAGTGTCTTTGGGAGGCATAGGTGTATAAACTAGTCCTTTACCAGCCTAGCTCCGAGTGTTGTAGGGAGTTCATGGGTTGGTGAAGGCATTGGCCTCAAAGGCCGGAATAGATTCATCAAAGAACCCCTATAGTTTGGGTTCCTCTTCATCTTCTCTTCCTATTCCAAAGAAGATGGTCTCATAGGTGAAGGCACCATGAGTGGGCTCTTGTATAGGAGGTTCTGGGGGAGAAGGATCAGAAGCTTGCTGTCTGTCTAGTTGGGAGATCATGATGAATTTCTCCAGCATGGCACAGTTCACCTCATTATGAGAGCTTGTGTCATGCAATCTACACCAGTTGGTCATAGGTTGGAAGTCTGTGACTAGTGTGAAATGGGAAGGTCCAGCGATACCCTGATTGGTGTTTTGGTTTGGAGGAGGACCTCTGGTACTAGCATTATTGTTCCACTGTTGTTGATTGGGCTAGGGCCCATTGTTGTAATTTCTTCCTCCAGAATTTTTATTTTGTTGGCCGGAGAAAATATTCCCTCTTTGGGAATTGGTGTTGTGGGGTGCAAGAGACCACGCCTTCAATTGTCCCATGTCCATAGTCTGTGAGGACAATAGTCACCAGAGGGGTTTGACCTTGGTGGATAGCTAAGTGTTCGCGTCACAATATGACAATTGTTGTTCTTGATTCCCCAGGAATGTGAAAGCATTCATTTCAGTAGAGGGTGGATATCCTCTAGTCATGGATGAATGAAAGAAAGGCACTCCAGACAGTTGTGTTTGTGGTTGTTGCATTTGCTGCGGCTGGTTCTAGGGAAAAGATTCCAGACCCGGTGTTTTCTAAACTTGGGATGGATATATGTATCAGGCCTAATGGTCTATGAATGGTGGTGGGAGATTCATGGCCATCATGGGAGCACCCATTGCCTTATTAGGGTTATATCCCCTGGTGTAAGAATTTTTGTCAGGTATCATGTTAAAGGGCATGTTCTGCCCAATCTCACCCAGGGATTTGTTGAGACCACAAGACAACTCTAAGGCTAGGTTGTAAACTTTTGCCAAAGTATCCTGGTCACTCGAGGTGGTAGTTCTCTAGAGGAGAGAGGAAATGAAATGGTCCATCGCATTAAGATAGGTTTGGATAGTTACATCTGCAGATGGGATGAAGGCACATGTGCACTGCTTCAAGGTGCATTGGAACCGATGGTTGAATGTTGCAAGGGGTTTATTCGGTTCCTTCCTAATGGAGATGAAATGGCTATGGGACCACGATGGGTCCATGTGTACATGGAAGGCAGCCAAGAAGGTGTCCTCGATGTCCTGCCAACTATTGATGGAGTTGGCGAGAAGGTTAAGGTACCAGTTCAGCTCATTTTGTCCCAGGGACAAAGGGAACATCCAGGTTACAATGTCTTGATGGTGGATTCGGTGTCAGCTCATGGCATCTTTGTATACCTATAGATGCTCTTCTATGGTTTGTGAGCCTAAATGCTCATATCAGGGACAAATTTTTTTTGGGTGTGCAGGAAGATCATTGGTTGCACTCAGAAACTGTTCCATCGGGGACCTGGTGTTTCCAAAATATGTAGCTATCAGGGGCATTGGGTTCTGAATAGATTGAAAGCTTCTCCCTAGGATAGTCTGGGAGAGATAAGTGTTTTGGGATGTGTTATATCCCTAGATAATGGCGGCTAGTTTGGCTTTCGGGGTCCGTTTCTTTTGAGCAGGAGGCTTGAGTTCAACAAACCTTCCAGGATTAGGAGCTGATCTAAGGAATCTTTCGAATCTCATAGGTGAAAATGATCCAATCCCACTAAATGTCTGACTCCTAAAACTATGACTTGAGGAATCCTTGGGCGGTGTAAAATCTAAATCCTCAGAGGGGGACGAGTTCATGCCCTCCTTCTAGCACCAGTTTCTATTGATGAGACTTTGTGACTGGGTCTACCAATAGATGTAAGTTGTCACCAGGTACCTGGGTACCAGTGAAATTTGCTTGTAAAGGTTGTCTGGGGAAATGAGACTCCCTGGGCCTTCAAGTACGTGAGATTCGGGTCTCGATAGTGCAGGAGCTCAGTTGGGAATGTGACTATTTTGTTCAGGGGGATAGCTTGTTAACTTGGCTCATCTTCTCTGGGGATTTAAGTGAGTGGGGTTTCCCTGTAGGCATTCGCGATCTTTACCAAATAAACTTCAAAAGATACTGCAGAGTTAGAAATATTTCATCTACCTATAGTTATGCCAAACATTCAAAACATCAACCAGGCTCTAACATACCACACTAAATACTGAATAAATATGGAATCATCAGCTCATATTTGATCAATAGTGAGGAAAAGAAGGTCGTTAATCTACTTAAAATATCAGAGCAAGGGACATAAAGAACATACAACACAAAATACTATTAACCCAGAGATCAGAATGCTAACAACATCATTGATAGAACCCTTCCTTCTTCATTAACATGTTTCTAGAAAACACTGGTGCGTACAATAATGGTGGCTCTAAGGGAGCATTTAACTACTGAAAGCTTCTAAAAACTAAGGAGCATTGAGCTCTGTAACTAAGAACTAAGAAAAGCTAAAATTCTATTAGCTATGGACTATAAAATCATAAATTTTGCTGATCATTGGAATGAGGTCATACTTATTATTTATACACAAGCTTTTGACCTAAAACTAACCTAACTTAATTTTCACTCCACAATATAATATTATTTTTGGTGGCCGGTACTACTTGTGCCACACTACAAAATACCTCAAGATGGAGAAGGTCTAACATGTCAGAAGAATAAGACAAGAAAATAGGAGTGGAAAAATTGGCCTTGAGAAGAGAGCTAGGAAGAGAGAAGAAATCTGGTCCCCCCGGGGATCAAGGCTACATGCCTCATTAATGGAAAGTGGCTCCCTATCTCCGATGTGCTAGGTGTTATGTTGGAGTGGCACCTTGAGAAGACCACCTGTTAGGACCATCCATTCGAAATGACATGCCTTGCTAGAGTCATCTACCTTCTGACATCCTTATTAATTGTCTTGAAAGTGACCGATCGACCTTGGGAACTGGGACACTGGTTGCTTAAAGAATACAAAACTATCAGATTTAGAATTCTAGGTTCTGGGAACTTGCATTCTGAAAGAATGAATGAATATAAAATTTACACATGCTAAGGGGTATCTCTGGAACCCAAAGAACCATGCTACTCCTTGTTATTTTTGAGAGATTTTAACACTTGGCCTATGCCTTCTTCATTTTTTCCCCTGATGTTGTCCCACCGGACACGAACAACCTCTAAACTCTCTTGCACCTCTCTGGCCCCATTCCAGAATTCATCAACCAATTTCACGGCATCATGCATTCAGAGCATCATCTTAGACAACCTTATCAATTTCTTCCCATCAATATCTCTGGGGGTGCGGTACTGAGACTCTATGAACTCATCAAATTTCCTGAGGACATAGTCCTCCAGGGTGCATGATTCGGTGGTGAAGGGGTCGAATTGTGACACCCTTACCATGAAAGCTTCAAATAGGCCTAAAGGATACTGGGTGTTGGTTATTTTATCTTTTAGGGCCTTGACTTGATCCTTGCAAACCTCAATCCTAAGGGCAAGTCTTGAATGCTGGGCCTAGAGGGAATCATATGTTTCATCCCCCACAATTCCTGCCTCTTTGGTAGCCTCTTCTTTGGCATTAAAAATCTCTTCCAGCCAGGCCTTCCATTTCTCATAGCTTCCTAAGTCCAATTCCCACACGTCAATGGAGGCACTTGCTTGGTGGAGGAGGTAGATCTGATAAAGATACGGGAGTGACACTACAAAGAATTTCCTTATAGAATCTATTTGTTGTGTGATCCACCCATCAACAACTTGGGCCCTCTTTTTCATAGCCCTTAGAGAATCCACATTGCCCTGTGCAAGCGGCAATCCAGAGGCAGAAAATTTTGGGTGGACCTTGGCCAAAGTCTGTGTAAGTTCTGCTAGAAGTGCGAGGCGATTTGCATTTTTTTCTCTTTCCTCCTTTAACTTTTGGCCCTGCTTAGCGTATCAGGCCTCTATTGCCCTGGTGGCCTTCTTCAACAGGTCTGATTCACCTTGCTTGTCTCTTCTCCCCAGAGCTACTTCTGTAATTGTATAGTCTTCTGGCCTTACAGCTATTGTATTTGCATCTGGAGGAGGGGATTTTATTGTCGCAACTGTGCTGCCTATTGGACCAGTCTGGAGAGTATGGACTATCTATGCCTTCTTACACTTCTGGGCCTCTGCATTATGGGCCATCATCTCTACCAGGGAGAGTGGAGCACTTGTTGCTACCAATGGGAAATTCCTCTTCCTTGATTCCACCAACCATTGGGGCGGTTGGGGTGGCTTTACCATTGAGACCTAAGTATCTAAATTCCCCTTTGAATTTGGTGGTGGGTTCTTGATATTTTTAATGTTGTTGAGCTCCTCTTCCTTTACTTTTTCCTGCTCCTAATCCCTTGGCACTTCGATATCTTTCGCTAGGTTGGCACCTTGGTTGGCTGAGTTTGGGATTTCCCCACCTACACCCGCATTGCTTGTTTCTTCGGGGATTTCCCAGACTTGTTGTTGTTTTTTTTCTAGCCCTTCTTGTTTCTTATGTCAGAATCTCTTCCTCTACTGGAATATCTTGTGGGAGTGGGTGAGGTTGTTGGCCAAAGTTTAGCAATGCGGCCGCTTTCACTGCCTCCCTAAATGTACTATGTGGAGCCTAGTCTCCCAGAGCAACCAAAGGCATTTGGATCGTGATGATTGGGGGTACAATTGATCCTATGGGTCTAGTTTCCCCGACCATTATTTTCTCATCTGTCATTTACCTTGGTTGATTCTCGACCTCTTGGACCTGTGTTTCTTCTTTCCTTCCCAACTCAGGTTTTTCCTTCTACATTTCTTCTCAGACCTCTTGCTCTGTGGCAGCCTCTTGTTCTAGGATCTCCTATTCCATGGGGATATCTTCCCTCTCCTATGTGGAAATTTATTCTACCATGTGACCTATGTCTTGATGGAGGTCCATGAGCTCATCCACCGAGAAAGTGTCATCGAAGTCATTATGTGGGGGAGAGGAGTCAGAAATATTTTCAAGTTTGGGAGAGTCTGAACTGACATCAACTAGAGGCATATCTGACATACCGGGGCTGATGGCTATGCTTTGAGTGGGGGTCACCCTCTTCTTTTTATTTATCATTAGTGGGACCCCAGTATCTAGAATACTGGTAGACTCCACCTCAATGAAAGTCTGTCTACTCATCATCGAGGCCAACGAAGTGGATCCCACCGAGCGAGTAGATGCCATGGGAGTTATGAGGAGGCCAGAGGACATCTGGGCACTTATCTGCTGGCTTTCTATCCTTTCTGACTCCATCTGTTGTTGCAGCTATGCCATTAAGGGAGTGGGACCTTGGGGAGGTACCTTAGCCAGGGTATCTTCTTTTTCCTTCCCCTTACTCAAGCTAGGTCTGGTAGCAGTAGCGGGCGTTGAAGCAGGCCTTCATATAATTTGTCCCTTCCAGGTGCTTTTGGGACACACCCAGGAAAAATATTGGTGACTCACCTCCAAAATAGGGTTGCATACTCCTTCAATTGTTAAGTCTTCAGGGGTGGCCCAGTCTACCAGAGGGAGATCTAACTTGTCTAATCCCTTCCCTTTGTATGCTGGGTCTTCTAATGGCCCGTCATCTAGAAAACCCTTCAAAAAAGTCTGAAGGTCAAGCGCCTTCATGAGTCCTTTGGAGATGTGCGAATGTTATCGAGCCTAGAGATCAAAACTATCTTGGCAGTCCACCCAAAAATCTTCAATGTATGCTTTGTGCGGTGGGGATGCCCGAGGAAGTACTGCAATAATATTTCCTAGAGGGTCATAGTTTTTCTTGGCATGGTGGAATTCCACCAGTCCCAGGCTTTTCAATTCATTATCTACCTCCCTTGTCGTGGTGAGGTTGCACATATAATTCTCGCACGAAAATGGGAATGGGACATTGATGACCTTCTTTAATGTAAAGAAGGCGTGCAGGTCCATCTGCTGGCAGAATGCCAAAAAAATAATTTTGTCCCTACAATACCTGGGAAGAAGATAGGGCTTCCCAGAGAAGCCGGTCACCCGAATGTAGGTGTGGTGCTAGAACTGAATAAAGTAGCGGCTATAGGTGCTGACCAAATTCATCGCCTCCTACGACAATCGGTACCCGGAGTCTCAGGTAAGTGTTAGGATGTTATGGTAAATGAAAGTGTCATTTACCCAGCATAAATTTAGGAAATTGAGTTCCCATTGTACTTGGGGATAATGATCCCATGGTGTCAACTGGCCTGGCCCATTTCCAAGTTCACCTACCATTCCCAAAATTGGAAAGGCCAGTCTTTGTTAGTCTAGTGCCCATAGCATGTATGATGTCATGTAGAACTTAGAACTCTGGATGATTCCTTTCAGCTGTGTGTCCACATGATTGGCTATGATAGCCACCTAGTTGAAGGTCTGACTACGAGTGGTGATGCAGTAGAGAAAGTAGTACATCCATTCCAATAAATCTCAGGCATGGGCCAATCCAAAGATCTTGCACAAAAATATGATGCCCGCCTGAATGGGCTCCTTGAAATCCCTGCAGGGAATTTCCAACTTCATCCTCTTACAATCCCTCTTTGGGAACTTCAGCCAGTGGCTATTGAGATATTTCCGGGAGATAAGGGTAGCATCCTTGAACTCTTGCAACATCTTGGCCTGATTCCGAATAATGGACCCATTGAACTGTGGGATCCCCAACCCTGAGGCAAAATTTTCTACCTCCAGGGTGACAATTGTTGCTAGATACTGTAATGGCAGGGGATCCGAAAGTAGAACAGTCTGAGTAGGTGCGTTGTGCAAAGTTTCTAGTTGGAGTACTAATTCTGATGATTGCACTAAACAAGGAAATTTTGCAGCCTTAATGATGCCGGAGGAGGCCAAATGAGTGGCCAAACTATCTCCATTGGCCTTTAGCTTGTAGACGGCTTGGATTAAGCCTTGCATTTTATCCCAGAGTCCAGGCTCTATGTTCATTATTTCCTAAACTAAGGAATCCACCTTGGATCCCACGAGAACACCCTCCTTTAGGTATTTGGAGGTGAGTGGCAGCTTTACCAACATCCTTTCATCATTCATTTTTGTAGCCGCCCGAGTGGAGGTAGTAGGCAGCTTCGGGCTATTAGGAGGGGTGATTAATTTAGACATCTTGATCAATTATCCACAACCTACAAGATTGGAGAACCATTAGAACATGATATATATAAAAAGAAAATTAGAAACTCTAGGGAATCCGTTGCTACCCTGTGCCTGTTCAATAAATAATAACACATATCAAACATTCCAAGATACTTTAAATAGACATGAGTTAGATTCTTGGGGTTGAACTAGGTTATAGGAGGAAACGAAAGACAAGGGATTGCTCAGGACCCAAAGTCCAGATAAACTAGTCATTGTTGTGTCGATGTGACAAGTGGGAAATCATGCTTGGCTGACGTGGGTTGGCACGTGGTCATGTGATAGGCAACATAAAGGCATTAATGGTGACAAGTGGGCTAACATGGGGTAAATTGAATTCCAGATGGGACATGGTTTAAATGCCCACTTATGGGAAATTAATCCTGTCATTAAAGTGATGAGACAGAGGAGAGAAAAAGCCACTATGGCTCAAACAAGCGAGGTGTTGAGTTCAAGCCGTGGCGAATCCCTCTCGATGAGCTCACTATGGTGAGTGAAAACATGATAGATCATGATGAACTTGTTAGCTTAGAAGGATACACACAAAATATATACACAAATTTACAGAGGGCCAAAGGCTGAAACACATATACACTAAAATACATAGTATTTAAAAACTGCTTATAGATTTATACAATATTTACATAGGTACATGAGCTACCCTAAGACAATATAAATTGTATAAATTAGTTTACAATTTCCCAGAGGGTGGACAACTCTTTGGTAGAGCCAACCCACCAACGGGAGGCAAACCAAAGAGCAAAACACAAAAGGTGAACCATTAAAACCGAACCAAGTGAAACCAAAAACAAAGGAAACAACAAGAAAAAGACAACGAGAAACCAGAGAAAAAATTGAGAACCTACCTAGAGACACAAAGAAAAGTAGGGGAGAAGGACACTAGGAACCCACTTCAACAAGTCTACCCTCGAACAATCACAAATAGACACCGCAAATCAGCTTGTAATCAACCACTAAGCATAGATCAATTCATAGTTTAATCACCTAAGAATCGCTCTGAATGCTCTAAGTGTTTTAATTGTGGTAGCTGTGAAAGTGATGGGTATTTTCCATTTATACTCTTAGGGTAAAAACAAGTTACACTCTTCTCTGCAAACTCTGGAACAGGCAGACCTCCGGACTCCAGGCCCGGGGATTCCACGCAACTATGCCTTCTTGCAAAAGGAGACATAGTTGAAGAGAATTTTGGAGTCCAAAATCTGGCTCTAGAAAGACCAAACTCCGGGACCGGGCCCTGGAGACACAAGAAAACAAAATAGAAAGAAAAAAAACCTCACAGAAGAAAATCCTGGAGGGAAAACAAATAAAAAAGGAAAGAAATATGGCAAGAACAAAAGTGAAATGAGGGGACCCAACATTTTGCACACAAAATGTAGGGATGGGTATGCAAAGCATAACAAGTTGCACATATATTGTATTAGTTGATATGAGACAATCTGACGACTGAGTGAAATTCAAGGAAAACCTAATCAATGAGATTAAGAGGCAAAACAAAGGCCGATATATTGATGAGTTTGTATGTTTATATAGAGATGTTGGTGAATTGAATAGTTGAAGAGCTACCAAGTAGAGTAGTGAAACAAGTGAAGATCCAGTCTAGAGAAGAGACTTATGAGTTGTTGATGCCAGTGGTTTTAGAGAGCGCACAAGGGATCTGATCAAGCAAAGGATAGTTGTAGAATCACAAATCATATTAGTAAACTATTTCTTACTAATCTTTGTAACATAAAATATCTTAACTGAGTGGACCTAATAATTCTTTTTGTAAATCCTTGAGAAAGGAAACATTTTAGGATGAATGTTTAAGCCCTCTAACTAGGCCACTCCTAACCGGGTGAAGATCTTAGCAGATCTAAGGTAAATCCCCTAGCAGGGTCACATCTAACAAATGTGTGTTATAATCTTTAACTGAATTGGCTCTTAACCGAGCATACTTCAGAAGAGTATTTCTTTTTTTGGGTGACAATTCTCATAGAGTTTTTTCCCAAATTGGGTTTCCTCGTTAAATTTGGTGTTACATGTGATGCTTGATAACTGTGGATTTTTTTTTCTTATGTTATGTAACATATAACAATGTGTTGCATAAGAACATGTAACATTTGAAATATATGGGAGAAAGATAAAATATTCCTCTTCTATCCCAATATGCACAAAGGAAAGATCCAAATTGATCAACCCAAAAAAGGACCAATGCACAAATGAATCAATCATTTGGAAATGAGAGCAAAGAAGAAAGTCTTAAATTCCCCATTTTATGGAAAGGAATGTATGATAGAATTAGAATGATTAAGGATTTGAATTGAAATGGATAGGAGAAATGCACTAACCTTGAAATATTACAGATCAAATAATTCTATTTTCTAAGGTCTATAGACAATTTCTAGATAAACTAAAGTATGGTCCAGAAAGGAAACACAGAGACAAACAAAACCCAGAAATCATTTTCTGTTCTGATGTCATCTTATGAAAAAGGTTGACCTTGACCCACAAATGTCAACCCTAACCCAATAATGTCGACCCTGACCTAGGTCAGGGGTGAGGTCGACCTTGACCTAGGTTAGGGATGAGGTCGAACCTGACCCAATAATGTCGACCTTGACCTGCACAGGTCCAACATAAAATCTGTTCGCGGATCCTAAAATTTTGCCGAAAAGGGTATCTAGATCTGAGTCCAAATCCACAGTCCCGAACCTGTATCTACAAGAAAAAGAGATTTGTTTTTTTGGGGGGGAGGGGTTTGCCTTGGTCAAACCTTAGTTTTGGAATTAACCACAAATATATGCAATTGAAATTGCAGAAGTAAACAAAGTAAATGCATAAATTCACCTTGCTTGTAAAAGTCCTTGTGGAGGATTCGAATCCTTGAATCCACAAGTATGTATGCACCAATAGATCTAGAACGTAGGATGTAGGATGTCTTCAATCAATTTCTTGTAGATCTCCAACACCAATTCTTGAATGGGTTCTTGATTTAGAAGAGGCTTGGAAGAAGGTGGATGGAGAGATCACCAAAAGGGCACTATGTAGCTTGAATCCTTCAATGGCCTCAAATGGATCTCCTTCAGGAAGATGGATGCTAGAATGCTTGAAAATGGATGAATGCTTTCTTGAATTCTTTCTTCTTAGCTTTCTTGGACTTCACTTGATAATGTTTTCTCAATTGCTTAACGATGCTTAGAAGACTTGAGGAAAAAAGAGAGGAGAAGGGCTCCCTTTTATATGAAACTAGGGCACAATCTTCTAAGGAGGCCAACATAGGATAATTAAATTCCCATTAAAGCCTTTACCCTTAGGAGAGGACCTATATTAAATATAATTTAGGAATCGATGCTTCAGAACCCGAAACAGCCGACCTAGAAGTGGGAAACAACTTTTTCAAAGGCTGACATCCAGAAACTACAAGACCCTGAAGTTTGAACCCTGGGTCAAGGTCGAGGTTGATCTTGACCTAGGTCAAGATCAAGGTTTACCTGGACCTAGGTCAGGTTCAAGGTTGACCTTGACCTAGGTTAGGGTTGAGGTTGACATAGACCCAAAAGGTTGACATAGACCCAAAAGGTCAAAGATCTCAGATCTGCAGTCCAGGATGCAAAAATCAAGTTGGAAAGAAGTGGAAGGAGAGGAAGAACAGGGGGAAAGCCAGGTCAAATTTAGGAACCCATTCAAGGTGCTTGATATGACCCAAAACCACTTACTTAGAAAGCTAAACCAATCTACCATGGAAGTGCTTCCATTTTCTGACTATACATTTAGCCCCCACTTTAGCAAGAGTGTGGACTCAACACAAACTCTTGGTAAAGGAGAACATAGAGAAAGCACAATCTTATTGGAACCAAAAGGGACAAAGAAATCCTCAATCCCCCAAGGAACTTAAGTCTTTATTGACCCTAAGATCACAATAAGAGAGACATCACTGGCCAAAGAGAAGGAGAGAGAGAGAGAGAGAGAGAGGAGTGGTTAGCTCACGCAGTAAGATGTGTGTATCTCACTGTGAACCACAAAAAGGATAGGATGGCCCATCAAGAAATCACTTGATAGTCACCCCATAAAGTTGTGTGCCTTCTGGCAGCTTTGTGCATGTATGTAGTGTGTCTTCTGACGACTTTTATGAAGTACCCATGGATCCATATTCTTATATCGCCATGGAATACATTTTTAGAATGTGTATCTCTTCAGGATTTAGCAACTTATGTGCATTACCTTCAGAGGATTTAGATTTGAATTATAATTGAATGTGTATCTCTTTAGGATTTAACAACTTATGTGCATTACCCTCAGAGGATTTAGCATGCTGCAAAACAAAATGTTAGAACAAAAATGCATAATATAGAATGAGGGAGGCCGTGTATATGCCCCCCTCCTTAAGATGGAAAAGGACATACTATTTTGACATGTTAAGGAAAGAAAAGCACAAGGATAAAGCCTTCTTCAAAATCAAGACAATATCCATAGACAACACCCAGTCCAAGCCAAGAAGGTTACAGCTCCTATGAGGCCATGGAAGGGACGAATGCAAAGAGATATTATGCAAGAAGTGAAAAAGTAACCCTTGTGAGGGATAGCACAGTATTCAGTTTCCAAGGTGAGAGATTTATCAACCATGGAAACCCAATGTCTAACAAAGAAATAGGTTATGATCAAGGACATAGATCCTCAATGTAAACCAAAATTTTCATGTATGATTGGATATCACATAATAGATAGATACTGCTTAACCAAGGGAAAAGTAAATCCCAAAAAGATAGAAAAGAAGGAGATGGCATCCTTGCCCCCCAAGCGTAGGGACAAGGATGAAAGGGGACCTATTATATCACTCACAATAATATGCAAGACAAAGAGCCCCCAAAGATTAGGGTAACATTGTTTACATAATATGGAGTTCCATAATAGGAACATAAATGTTATTTAGAGAAAATAGGATTGAAATACAACTCATTGCCACATGATATAAAAATAACTTTACTATTGATGAGCTGCCTAAACTTATAATGTAAAGCATGACATTCATTAGTAGAGTGATCATGAAATCTATGATATAAACAAAAAGGAAGAGTCTTCAGGTGTGGACTACATTTCTTTTTGTGTTTAGGTCTAATAATCATCTTAGCACGAAGGATTTTAGGCAAAAGAACTGCTTGGTCAAATTCCTTCTTAGGTTCATCATGTTTTGAAGTGTTATTTGAGATGTTGTTATTGATGTGTTGTTGAGGATTAAATCCCAATCCATAAGAATTCTCATCCCCCCCATTCTGTAAGGGCATTTGAATTCTATGATTATGCTTACCAAATCCTTGACCTTGGAGTCCTTGTTTAACTAGTAAATGATAACCAGGACCATAATGAGAAGCCATATCAGAAGGAGTCAATGGAACTTCAGTAGTCACTATGTCATTGCTAGTAGGTTTGACAGATTCATAGTGGGTAGAAGCA
>MU226196.1:1225024-1246862 GCA_018584345.1 Thuja plicata
TTTACCTTTGATAGTAATGTGAGGACAACCTTTGATAGTCATCAAGGGTTTTAGATAAACCATGTTAGTTATCTCAGCACTACAAATAGATTCACAAGAAGGAAGAAAAGAAGACATCCTAGGAGGACATGAGGTAGGAGCTTGATTCTCCATAAGATCATCACTAAGAGGGAGAACATTAAGGGAATTCATATCATTCTTTGCTAATGCCTCATCACTAGAAGGAATCCCAAATGGAGGTAAATGATCTATAATTTCTCCTTCTTTCTCTAAAATGTCTTCACAAGAGGAGTGTGTTTTAGAAAAAGAGTCACCATCATGTATGAATATGTCATGCATTAATAAATCACCCTCTTTTATCAAGGCATCTTCACTAGGAGGGGATAAATCAATGTCCTTATTCAAGGGTTTATCCCAAATGGGAGGATCATCCACAATGGATTCATGAGGAAGAGAGTAATCAACATCAAAATCCAAAGGTTCATCCCAAATAGGAGGGTTATATTCTAAAGTAGGCTCATAGGAAAGACATATATTAGGAGAATAATTAACATCAATCCTCAACTCATCTCCATAAAGATAAATATGATGGAGAGAAAGATTAAAGTCATCTTCTTGCTCTAATATATCCTTACAAGGTAATACAAGAGAGGACAAAGCAAAATCACATGTACTAAATAAAGTCTTTCTAGGTGTAACACCATGCAATGGTAAGGTAAGAGGAGGACGTTGTTTAATCCCAAAAGTTATAGAAGGATGTTTGGAAAACACTTGAAACAACTTGTGCAACATGATAACGAATAAAGAAATGCATAGAAAATAGATTTAAATACATCCAAATGTATTCAAATAAAATCTATAAGCATGAAAAATGTAAATGTTTTTTTATTTTTAAAGCAATTTGTGATTTTTAATTTTTGATATATAAATGCAAGAGCATAAAGGAAATCTACTTTTAAATGCATGTAAGATCTACCATAAGATGCAAATCTAACACCAAAAAGAAAGTGTTGTCTATCGCGGGTTCACCAAAATGTAACATATAACAATGTGTTGCATAAGAACATGTAACATTTGAAATATATGGTGGAAAGATAAAATATTCCTCTTCTATCCCAAGATTCACAAAGGAAAGACCCAAATTGATCAACCCAAAAAGGACCAATGCACAAATGAATCAATCATTTGGAAATGAGAGCAAAGAAGAAAGTCTTAAATTCCCTGTTTTATCGAAAGGAATGTGTGATAGATTTAGAATGATTAAGGATTTGAATTGAAATGGATAGGAGAAATGCACTAACCTTGAAATATTATAGATTAAATAATTTTGTTTTCGGAGGTCTGTAGACTATTTTTGGAAAAACTGAAGTATGATCTAGAAAGGAAATGCAGAGACGAACAAAACCCAAAAATAGTTTTCCATTCTGATGTTGTCTTATGGAAAAGGTCAACCTTGACCCACAAATCTCAACCCTGACCCAATAATGTCGACCCTAACCTAGGTTAGGGGTGAGGTCAACCTTTACCTAGGTCAGGGGTGAGGTCAACCCTAACCCAATAATGTCGACCTTGACCTGCACAGGTCTGACAGAAAATCTATTTGCGGATCCCGAAAGTTTGTCAAAAAGGGTATCTAGATCTGAGTCCAAATCTGCAGTCCTGAACCTATATCTGCAAGAAAAATAGATTTGTTTTTTTTGGGGGGGGAGGGGTTTGCCTTGGTCAAACCCTGGTTTTGGAATTAACCTCAAATATATGTAATTGAAATTGTAGAAGTAAACAAAGTAAATGCATAAATTCACCTTGCTTGTAAAAGTCCTTGTGGAGGAATCGAATCCTTGAATCCACAAGTATGTATGCACCAATGGATCTAGAATGTAGGATGTAGGATGTCTTCAATCAATTTCTTATAGATCTCTAACACAAAGTCTTGAATGGGTTCTTGATTTGGAAGAGGCTTGGAAGAAGATGGATGGAGAGATCACCAAAAGGGCACTATGTAGCTTGAATCCTTTAATGGCCTCCAATGGATCTCCTTCATGAAGATGGATGCTAGAATGCTTGAGAATGGATGAAAGCTTTCTTGAATTCTTGCTGCTTAGCTTGCTTGGACTTCACTTGATAATGTTCCTCAATTTCTTAACGATGCTTAGAAGACTTAGAGAAAAAGAGAGGAGAAGGGCTCCCTTTTATATGAAACTAGGGAAAATATTCTAAGGAGGCCGAAATAGGATAATTAAATTACCATTAAAGCCTTTACCCTTAGAAGAGGACCTATATTAAATATAATTTAGGAATCGACACTTCGGAACCCGAAACAGCCGACTCGAAAGCGGGAAACAACTTTTTCAAAGACCGACATCCAAAAACTGCAAGACCCTAAAGTTTTAACCCTGGGTCAAGGTCGAGGTTGACCTTGACCTAGGTCAGGTTTGAGGTTGACCTTGACCTAGGTCAGGGTTGAGGTTGACATAGACCCAAAAGGTCAAGCCTAACCCTGAGGTCAAAGATCTCAGATCTGCAGTCCAGGATGCAAAAATCAAGTTAGAAAGAAGTGGAAGGAGAGGAAGAATAGGGGGAAAGCCAGGTCAAAGTCAGGAACCCATTCAAGGTGCTTGATATGACCCCAAACCACTTACTCAGAAGGCTAAACCAGTCTACCATGGAAGTGCTTCCATTTTCTGACTATATATGTTATATGTTGTTTATCAAGTTTGTTAAGTGTTTACAAGTTTTGGTTGCTGCTATTATTTGAATCACCGAGTTGAATCAGAGGTTTATTTTTAATGTATTAAGTTTTAATATTTTCTAATTCACCCCCCCCCCCCCCCCCCCACCTCTCAGTAAACCCTAATTTAGTAGGGTAAACCAACAGTAAGATACAAGATGTTATGATGGTGTAAGTAATTATCTTACCTAAGAAATAGATGCTTACGAAGATGATATATCACAATGGATACTATGATGGTATCCTAAACATAGAAGATAAATGTTTATAAAGAAATGAAAAGGAAAAATAATGACACCAATATGGATGATGATATCAATGTTTGTGAGGATGTGACCAAGGTAGGGTATGAATCTATATAAAATGTAAACCTATCTTGAGTTGAATGAAACTTAATACTTAATGTATGATGGATATTAAAGATATTATGATGGTGTAAGTTATTCTATATAACCTACGACATGGATGTGTTTGAAGATGTTATGTGATTGGACACTATGGTGGCTGTGTAAACCTAGGAAATTAATGTTTATAAAAGTCTCAACCTAGCTTTTAGATAGAACAATAATTTTTTTTATATAATTTTGTGGACTAAAAGGAAGAAAAAAATTTAAAAATATATGGTTGAAAGGATGAAGTCCCCATTTGGATTCAAGTGGGGAGGTTGTAATCTTATATGACAAAGACATAAGACACATAAACAACCCTAAAATTATTCAAGTGGGAGTGATTCCTAGTATAATCCCACTAGGTGAAGCTAATACATTTGTTAAGCATACTATAAAAATTGACTAAATGTTAGATTATTCATAAAATTTTAACCTTTTTAAAGCTAATATCATTAATAAAATAGAATACATTTCTCGTGGTTACACTATTTTTTTGTATTATTGCAATTGGTTGTAAGATATTTTATCCCATTTTTGTTGATTTTTTTTTCTAATATATGATCATTAAAAATAAAAGATGGTGTTTGATTATATGTGTTGATATTGTAGGATTATTTTGTGGGATGTGATGGTGGTAAGACACAAGGTACTATTATGGATGTCAATGGTGGAGTTGAACCTAATATATTGTTAGAATCAATGTGGTGTTATTATTATACGTATGAAATAATCTGGATGTTTGGAAAAGAAAATGTTATGATATCTATAAATACATAATGGCATAAGCCTAGGATAAAGGTTGTATATTGTATGATAGGACTATATGATAAAGATGCAATTGATGGTCTAACTTAACACATGATAGTCTATATATTATACTGGATGTGTATAAGGATGTTATGATGGTGTAAGTAATTATCCATGGGTTAAATTTGGTTTAGTGATAGGGCTAGGGTTAGAGTTAGAGGTTAAAATAAGGTTTAGTGCTTAATTAGATTAAATTTGGGTTTTATTTTTGTTTATTATTAGTGTTGTGTTATTAGTTCCTGTTGTAGGTAGGTAACTTACGCATTCATTTAGGTGCAATTTTTTTCATTTGACTTGTCAACCACTAATGAAAATACAATATTAAATTTTATTGCACAAAAACATTATAGTTGAATATTAATATTTATTTTCAATAATAAAAAAATATAATTTTTTAGATTTTTCATTGGTTTAAGAAAGAAGAAAAAACAATTTTGGTTAGAAAAAATACCATATTATAACATTATACAATAAAAAAAATTAAAAGCTTCATAGGACAATTCTGGAAGCTTCCTACATGCCTTCTTTCTCAACGATCTCTACTTTCATTCATAATTCTTTGTAATGTCTTGAAGCTTCCATGAAAGCTCCCTGAATAACAAAAGAATCACAAGAGGATTCATGTCATAGACTACAATCTCAAGTGGGTGCTTGATGACCTGCACTTATACAAGCTTTGCCCCTCCGCCCAGGTGGCCCGCCAACATTTTGACTCATCGGAATCGACCCCAGTCATCTTGACGGATCAGATGTTCTTCAATAGGTTGGAATGAAACTTTCCTACCTTGTTGAAGCTATTAATTTTGAATTATCTTTCTTCAATTATGTGGCTTCAATCTCAGTAACCTGAAGCCATGGATTCTGGATATCAAGTTGAGGGTTGAAGTCGTGGCCATTAACTCCATCCTCCAACACCACCGCCTCATTGACAATGACCCAACATAGAAATCATCTTCAATCGACCAAGTTATCACCATGGTAAGAAGCCTCAACCAAAATATAGTAATAGTAGTAGAGAAGGAAGTTGATCATAATAGAACCATTCTTCTTGACTGATTCACAGAGGCCCTAAACAACTATTCCACCATTTTTTATTCACCTGAATATTTCTATTTTCTACTGGATAGAGAACAACAGTTAATAACGTCAAATTTAGAGTCACAAATTTGGGGTCTAATGCATTTAAGAAAGCAAGCATGTTTCTTACTCATATTTCCAGGTGGGGAAGTTTATAGAGTGGAGAAGAACAATGATTATTTAACCCTAGGCTAGAACAGTTAGTCTCTCATCATTTTTCCTTGGATTTTGGGGTTTAATGATGTATTATTTACATGAAATTGTTGGGTTTTAAAATTTCTGCCCTGAATTTAGGTGATTATTATTGATTTTCTCTTAATAAGCCTAAATGTCACATGTACCATGGGTTATGACTTCAAAATTTAAGAACCCTAGGGTTGATAGCTCAATTTCCATGTCTATAGGATTTTTTCAGTTTTCCTTTACTAAATCATAGAAATAATGTCTGAAAGTGAAAAATAATGGACTTTTAGTTCATTAGTAACATGCTTCAGTTTTCTCCAGTAGTGCAGATATTGATGGTTGGCTTAAACACCCAGTTTGTTTTCAACCTCATCTTCATTATATAAATCATGCAATCAAGCTAACTGGATGTGTTTCAAGGTATTCAAGTCCTTTGTATTTCAATTTTTTTGGTCTATTTTTTCACTTTTCTAGCAATTGAATTCCATGGTATATTTTCTTTAAATTTTATGGCAATGGTACAATCGTAAAAATAAAATCTCAATCTATTTATTTATTGCCTGAATTTGTGGCTTTGTTTTCAATTTTCCTAGCAATCTTACAACCATAGTCAAATTATATATTTTCCCTCACCTTTAGCATTATTTACTCCTTGTAGAGCTCTATAGATGGTTAATCTTGTTTAATGATAATTGTGTGCTGATTTTCAAATAACATTAATGGATTGGGTGTAGATTATATTATTTTATTAATTTGAATTTTTATAGCTGGAGTTGATGCAATGTTACTCATGTTTGTTTTCCTTTGCTCTAGGCTTTATTTAGTTATTATTTATCTTATCTGAATTGTGGGTTTTATTTTTAACTTTCCACTAGTCTGACAACCATTGTCAAATTATACATTTTTTCTTAACCTTGTGGTCATTTGGTTATTCTTTTCAGGACTCTCTTCATATGTGCAACAATACTGCTCTTATTTTGTTATTTGTTGCCTACAAATTAGAATTTTTTTTGTTTATTTTCCTAAAATTCATTCCATTTAACTAAAATTTCCTTTTATCTTTGATGATTGGAAATGTAGTGATATATTTAGGTCTAAAAAAATAGTGCCATATCACCTAAATATTTTTTGTAGTAAATAGGATCATTGTTATTGAATATTTTAAAAGTTATAACAAGCGATTGTGCTATAACATTGTCTTGGTTGTTAGAATGGACTTTCTTTTGACATGCAAAAGTTATAGCTCACAATCACAGTTTGAATGATTTATTTTTCAGATACTAATAGAATTTAGTGATTTAATTTTTAGTTGATCAAAATTGACTTCAATGCCATTTCACCTAAATATTTTCACAGTAAATATGATCATTTTTTATTGAATAAATTTACATTTACAACAGTCTATTGTACTACAAGTCTATCTTGGTTGTCAGACTTTTTTTTTTTCATATGAAAGGCAAAAATTGTAGCTCACAATATAATACCTACCCATATTTTTCTTTCAGATATTGGTGTCAAACACTTTTAGGCTATTCTTTTTAGTTGTTTATGCCGAATTCTTTTAGGCCATATTTAATTTGTGCATTTATTATCTTAGTTGGTTGGTGATGTTTGGATGTATGACACTTTCATTATGATTAGTTATTTCATGTGTCAGATATCATGTGTTAGTAGATAGATGATTATAATGATTTTCATGATACTATTTCTCATATATGGATGCTAATTAGATCTATGATGTTACTTACCCCATAATTGCACGTGTATGGTTAGCATATATGTTTTATGTTCCCGTTGGCATGTTTGATTTGGTAGAGGATGGAGACATAGCTACTCGCATTGTGAGATCCACAAGATCGATTGATTGCTACCATCAGTTGTTATTATTTATATATATTGGATGTACATGTGTGTTCTTGTGATGACATTTTTTCAGGTACTGGGTATCTGTTAGAATAACTGAGAGGGGGGGTTAATCAGTGGCCTAAAAAATAAACTAATAAATCAACCCAAAAACTTAGTACCACAATTATAAGCCTCTAGTTATCTTCAGTCCTACAAGATGTATGCATTTAAATAATCTTATCCAATAACTACTGTTGGGAGTCCACTGTTAAACCTTATTCTTAAGCTTTACCAAATAGCAGTCTAGCCTTTACTGAAATACAATAAATAACTTAGTGTTTACTGATCAATCCTTTTGTAGTAATCTGTAAAGCAAAACATCAAATCAATGAATCATAAACACATTTGAAACATGGATTTTTAACTTGGAAACCCTGTTAAAGGAAAAACCACTTGGGACTGGTAACCCAAAATTTTCACTCTTGTGAAGTGAGCTCGGTGAAGAGCCAACCCTGTTAAAGGTTACAAACACAATGTTAAGTGTGACCATGTTAGAGGATTTATCACTAACATTTTATCACTTGATATCTAGCATTCACTATGCTACCTTCATGACAAAACTTTTGATACTCCTTGGGATGTATCTCAATATATAAAGGATGGTTAGATCCTTCTCGATAAGATAATTTATCATCCAATGTTTAAACTAAAACATCATATGATTTGTTCATAAATACAACTTAGACTTGCAGATGTTTAGATCTATTGTAAGCTCACAATACCTTTCTTATCAATGTTTCTTTTATGTTCTTTTGCTCCACTTCTTTCTGCTCAGTGATGTTGTTGTTCCTCTATTTCTCGGTGTCCGCAGAAATCTTTTAGCTTTTTTCTTCAGCTTGTTTGATCAGGACTATAAGAAGTCTTCTTCACCAATATTCTCTTCAGCATCTTCTTCTCTCTTCACCCACACAGTCATAATGAATTATCTTGTCTCTCTTATAGACATAATTTCATCATTTCTAAGTCCTTGACTTTCTTGTTCTTGGCGCGATCCGCAATTATTGCCATTCTTTCTTTAAAGGATACTTTAGTTTTATCCCACAAATTTCTCCTTGACAAATGGAATAAAACAACTTTAAAACTCTAGCTTATTTTTGGGTTTTAACTTGTCGATGAAAACAATGTTATCAACCAGTTAACTCCATATTTAGCTCTTGCCAACTAAGTTTTTTTTCATTTTTGAACTTTAGTTATTATTTGTGTTTAAATTCCATGTTAGCTCATTCTTGACTTCATTTGTCCTCAGGTATCTCTGTCCATCAAGGTTGTTTGTCTGTCGGGGTTGTCTATCCGTCGAGAAACACGGTGACTTTTATTTTCGCTTGGGTTACACTTTGGTTCTTCTCAGTAATCCTTTATTGGGTAACTTGCTCAGGTATCACTATGACTTATCTCTCGGGGTTCTCTATCCGTCGGGGTACATTATTCCTCAGTGTTTTTTGTCACTTGGTGTATAATGAACTTTTATGCATTACTAATAGCATAACCTTTATTTATTTGGTTCTTTGAAGTCTCTGACATTGTGTATGTATAAACAATCAGATTATATCAAGTTGACATCAATGACAATACAATACATTAACTGATTTAATATATTGTATTATCTTTCTACAGCTTGGTGATCATCAACTTAACATATTCAAACATTCAATCAGTTATGGTTCATCAATCTCTTCCTTTGGCATTGATGGAGATATACTACATTACTACTAATACAATATGAAATGTATCAATTGTAGTTCATCAATCTACCAAAAATTTTCTACAACCAATACAAATGTTTGGCTCTCAGTAAGCTCTTCTATCTTAGATTTGTTTCTTGCAGAGTACTTTCTTCATTCTTTATTCCCTTCACTAGATAAATGTAGAAACCTCTAATTTTGTCTCTCCCTTTGATGTAGAATCTCTTCTCTGATGTTGTCTCTCCCTTTGACTGTTCCTCTCCTTGATAATCTCTTTTTCTTTTGAGTCATCTCTCCCTTAAGTCATTTCTTCCTTAGGATAACTTTTCTCCCTTTGGATAATTATGATGGATATTTCATATGGATATAATCTCTCAATTCATCTCTCCCTTTGACAATAATGCCAAACTCTTTTCTCTTTTATTTAATATATTCCTTGAGTTTCCATATCCATCAAAAATACAATGACTTTGGTGTTTGGTGTAGATAAGTACCTTTATGTGTATTGATGTATCTTTGCAGTCCATCTCTTTGCTTGCATAAACATGAATGATCTTCCAATAATGTGTAGGCTGATGCAGCCTCCTAGTCATCTTAGTGACCAATAGACAAGGGTCAGACCCCTAATCTCTTTCCCAGGTACTCAAATGTATCTTTAGGTAATGGATTTTTGAATATGTCTTCTAATTGTTCCTTGGATTGAACATATTCTAGTATCACCTCTTTCTCTTGCACTTGTTCTATTAAGTAATGATACTTGATAGCAATATGCTTAGTCTTAGAATGCATGAAAATATTATTTGATATGTTTATTGCACTGGTATTATCACAATAGATAATCACTAGTTCAAGAATTTTCATATTCATACCTTGCAATAATTGTTTGATCCATGAAATGTTAGAGCAATTTTTAGTACCAGCCACATATTCTGCTTATGTAGTAGATTTTGAGATGTATCCTTTCTTCTTACTTATCCATGTGACAATTCTATCACCAATGAAGAATGCTCCTCCAGTTGTGCTCTTTTTGTCATCTAACTTTCCAGCCCAATCAACATCTGCATAGACTTGAAGCTCAAATTTGCCTTCTCTTTTATACCATAAGCCATAGTCCTTAGTATTCTTTAGATATCTCAAAATTATTTTGACAACATTAATGTGTGATTCCTTGGGATTTGCAGAGAATCTAGCAACTATTCCAACTGCATGTGCTATATCTGGTCTAGTATGAACAACATACATGAGTTTTCCAGTCATTTATCTATATAGGGTCTAATTTACCTCGGTTGACTTGTCTTCTTTTGTTAGCTTGCATTCAGTGGCCATAGGTGTTCCAACTAGTTTGGATTCTTCCATCTTGAATATATTAAGCACTTCCTTGATGTATTTGGATTGTGTGATATATATCCCTTCATCCTATTGAAGAATATGTAGACCAAGAAAGAATTTGATCTCCCAAAACATTGACATCTCAAAATATTTTCTCATTTCATTAGCAAAATATTTATATAGCATATCATTACCCCAAAATATGATATCATCAACAAATATTTCAGCAATTAAAATGTTATCATCAGAATCTTCTTTTAAATATAGATTATTGTTTTCACTTGTTCTTACAAATCCAATGCTTATGAGACAGGAGTGAAGTCTCTCATGCCAGGCTCTCATTGCTTGTTTCAGTCCATACAAGGATTTGTGTAGTCTAAAAACCATGTTTCTCTTGTTAGGATCAACAAACCCTTCTGGTTGTTCAATGTATACCTCTTCTTCTAGTATTCTATTTAGGAATGCAGATTTGACATCTATTTGGTATACCTTGAATCCTTTGAATGCAGCATCAGAAATTAAAATTATTAATCCTTCTAGTCTAGCAATGGGTGCAAAGGTTTCTCCATAGTCAATACCTTCTTCCTATGCATACCCCTTGCATACTAGTCTTTCTTTGTTTCTTGTGACTTCTCAATTCTCATTCAGCTTGTTTCTGAATATCCATTTGGTACCAACGACATTCTTGTCATCCAGTCTAGGCACTAATGTCCATGTTTTTTTCTTCTCAATTTTTTCTATCTCTTCACTCATAACACTAACCCATTCTTCATTTTCAAGTGTAGTATTAACAGATTTAGGCTCAAAATCATAAATTAAACATCTAGTGTTTAGTGACTTACTTCTTATTCTCATTCCATCCTTTTTGTCTCCTATGATCTTGTTCTGTGGATGGTGTCTTCTGACATACTTGGCAAGTATCAGTTCAACTCTTTGTTCATCATTTTGATCATCATCTTGACCTTCATTATGATCTCCATCTCTCGGAACATCATTTTGAGAAATTTCCTCATTTTTGGTGTTTGCAGCCTGATGCTCGGTTGTATTGTTCTATTGCTCGAGAGTGATACACTTTTGCTCGGGTAGAGTGTCAAGTTCTTTATTGTAGACAAACTTGTTGTAGTCTTCTGGTTCTTTTCTACTTTCCTCATCATTTTTCTCAGCAAATTAATCTATTTTGACATTTTCACTCTCAATGGTTTTGTTAGAGGACTTGTTAAGACATTTATAAGCCTTGCTTTTGGTGGAATACCCTAGAAAGATTCCTTCTTCACTTTTAGAGTCAAGATTTCCATTTCTATCATCTTTCAAAATATAACATTGACTTCCAAAAATTCTGAAGTAACTTATATTGGGTGTGTATCCATACCATAGCTCATAAGGTGTATTTTTGGTGTCTTTCTTCAATTGAACTTTGTTCAATGTGTAGACAGTAGTACTAAATGATTCCCTCCAAAATGTTTGTATGATGCATTTTTCTATCATCAGTGTTCTTGCACAATCAATAATGAATTTGTTCCTTCTTTCAAAAATTCCATTTTGTTGTGGTGTTCTTGGTGTAGAAACATGTCTTTTAATTCCATGCTCTTACAAAAGTTAGTGAATTCATCAAAAATAAATTATCCTCCTCTATCTGATCTTAAGCATTTGATTTCCTCACCACTTTTTTTTTCTACAATAGCTTTATACCATTTAAACATCTTGAATGCTTCTGATTTCTCTTTTAAGAATATAACTATCATCATTCTAGAATAATCATCTACAAATAGAATCAAGTATCTATCACCATAGTAGATATTAGTTATTATTGGTCCACATAGATCAGTATGGACTAATTATAGAATAGCATTAGATGTATGGGTTTTTCTCTTGAAACTAGACTTTGTCATTTTACCTTTTTGACAATTTTTACACATGATATGGTTGGGCTTTGACATGCTTGGAAAGCCTCTTACTTTCCTTTTATTTCTTATCTTAATAATGTTGTCAAAATTCACATAACATAGCCTTTTATGCCACAACCATATGTCTTTGTTTCTAGCCATTAAACAAGTGGTGTTAATATCATTAAGATAGAATAGGTTACCTTTTGTCTGTTCACCAGTTCTATTCAACCTTCCTGATTCATTAAAGATCTTTTCCTTTTTGTTCTCAAATGCAACTCGGTGACCTATGCTATTCAACTATGAAACACTCAATAGATTATAGTTAAGTCCTTTCACCCAGTATGCATTTTCACATCTGATCAAATTATTTAACATTATGGTTCCTTTACCTTCAACCGGACAAGGTGAGACATTACCCATTCTTACTGATCCACCATTATAATACTCAAAAGTTTCAAAATTTTCTTTATCTCCAGTCATGTGGTGAGTGAAACCACTATCTATAATCCATACATCATTCTTAATAACCTTAGATATGAGTGCAGTCTCAACATACCTTTCCTCTTCGTTTAAATCACCCTTTATGGCAACAAATACCATCTTAATATCTTCATCAGATTCAGTGTTAGTATCTCCAACTCTGTTCTCAGCTAGGTAACAAGCTTTCTTCCCTTTTTCCTTGTAGTCTCAGGTATCTCTTCTGTCAAATTTTTGGTTTCTTCAGTAATCTCTGGTATCACCTTTATCAAACTTCTTTTCATATGATCTGTCACTTCTTCTATCTTCTTTTCTTTTGTTAGGACATCTAACAACAAAGTGTCCAATCTCTTTACAATTAAAACATACCAATGGTAATTTACCTTTTTATCTACCTTTGCCTCTCTGAAATATTTGAGCCATTAGTGCTTCAATCTCATCAAGTTCTTGATCATCACTATCACTTTCACTATCATTTCTCATAGTGTGTTTATGACTTGATTTACTTATTTTGAAAGAAGATTTAAATGGAGACTCAATAGATGGTAAGACACTATTTTCAAAGTTATTCATCTTAAATGAAATAATTCTACCAACCAGACTATCTAGAGTATCGCTCTCATTTATTGTATTTAAAATACTCTAATAGCATAAACATGCAGTAAGGTTCTTAGGATTTTACTTACCATTGTTTCTTCTTCAAGTACACCTCTAACTCCTCGGATGGCATTAACTACCTCTTTGATTCTGCAGCTGTACTGAGTGATATTTTCTCCTTATTTCATTCTTAGGTCATCAAATTTACCTCTTAGGCTTTCTTCCTTAGCTCTTAGTACATTTGCATCTCCTCCATGTACTAGCTTCAATTTTTCTCACATTTTCTTTGCAGTGGTGCATATTTTGACATCTTCAAATTCAGCATCGGAGAGTGAGGAAGAAAGTTCTATCATCATAAAATTGTGCTCATGATTTTCTCTCAATTGATCAAGTGTGTGAGGTCCTATAGGCAACACATATTTAGTATCCAAGTATTAAGTAACATCATTTTCAATACCTGATAGGTGGAGTCTTATGCTTCTTTGCCATGATGCAAAGTTGTCTTTCTTCAACTTAGGCACATCCCATTTGTTCATTTTGTGATCTTTAGCTTAGGTCATTAAACCTTCCTTCCAAGAACACAAGCTCTGATACCAATTGTTAGAATAACTGAGAGGGGAGTGAATCAGTGGCCCCAAATATAATCCAATTTATCAACCCAAAAACTTAGTCCCACAATTATAAGCCTTTAGTTATCTTCAGTCCAACTACTTGTATGCCTTTAACTAATCTTATCCAATAACTATTACTTGGACTCCACTGTTAAACCTTATTCTTAAGCTTTACCGAATAGTAGTCTAGCCTTTACTGAAATACAATAAATAACTTAGTGTTTACTGATCAATCCTGGTTTAGTAATGTGTAAAGCAAAACATCAAATCAATGAATCATAAACACATTTGAAACATGGATTTTTAACTTGGAAACCCTATTAAGGGAAAAATCACTTGGGATCGGTAACCCAAAATTTTCACTCTTCTGAAGTGAGCTCGGTGAAGAGCCAACCTTGTTAAAGGTTACAAACACACTGTTAAGTGCGACCTTGTTAGAGGATTTATCACTAACAGTTTATCACTTGATATATGGAATTCACTATGCTATCTTCATGATAAACCTTTTGATACTCTTTTGGATGTACCTCAATATATAAAGGATGGTTAGATCCTGCTCAGTTAAGAGACTTTTTGATCCAATGGTTAAACTGAAACAGTATATGATATGTTCATAAATACAACTTAGACTTGCAGATTTTCAGATCTATTGTAAGCTCATAATACCTTTCTGATCAATGTTTCTTTTATGTTCCTTTGCTCCACTTCTTTCTGCTCGGTGATGCTATTGTTCCTTTGTTGCTCCGTGTCCACAGAAATATTTTAGCTCTATTCTTCAGCTTGTTTGATCAGGACTGTATGAAGTATTCTTCACCAGTATTCTCTTCAGCATCTTCTTCTCTCTTCACCCACACATTCATAATGAATTATCGTGTCTCTCTTATAGACATAATTTCACAGTTTCTAAGTCCTTGACTTTCTTGTTCTTGGTGTGATCCGCAATTCTTGCCATTCTTTCTTTAAAGCATACTTCAGTTTTATCCCGCATATTTCCCCTTGACTACTACAATAAAATAGCTTTAAAACTCTAGCTTATCTCTGGATTTTAACTTGTCAATGAAAACAATGTTATCAACCAGTTGACTCCATATTTAGCTCTTTCTAGCTAAGTCTTTTGTCATTTCTGAACTTCATTTCTTATCGTTGTTTAAACTCCTTGTTAGCTCAGTCTTGACTTCAGTTGTCCTCGGGTGTCTCTATCCGTCAGGGTTGTCTGTCTGCCAGGGTTGTCTATCCGTCGGGCAACACTGTGACTTTTATTTCTGCTCGGGTTACACTTTGGTTCTTCTTGGTAATGCTTGCTCGGGTATCATTGTGACTTTTCTCTTGGGGTTCTCTATCCGTCGAGGTGCACTGTCTGTCAGTGTTTGTTGTCACTTGGTGTATACTGAACTTTTATGCATTACTGATAAAATAACCTTTATTTCTTTGGTTCTTTGAAGTCTCTGACATTGTGTATGTATAACCAATTAGATTATATCAAGTTGACATCAATGATAATATAATACATTAACCGATTTAATATCTTGTATTAACTTTATACAACTCGGTAATCATCAACTTAACATCTTCAAACATTCAATCAGTTATGGTTCATCAGTATCGTCTTCCCTGAATTGGTAGGAGTGAGCGTGCCTATATATGTATCTCAAATGGTAAAAGAGGGGAGTTCACAGTCAAACCAAAAACCTTATCCTAAGCCTATTGTGACCTATGATTGGACAAGAATCAACTTGACTTCCCTACCCAAATTAGTTTAGGTGACGTAAATTCATGGATCCCTTCCTGTTGAGTTTGTTTGTTTTATGATTTGAGTAACTTCTTCATGTGAATTATTTTGGTTGATGAACTTCTTTTCTTTATGAGAATTGATTATTATTAGGGATAATTAATATTAGTAAATAATTATGCCTGTATTTATGTTGGTTTAATTAAATATTAAATATAGGGTATTTAACTAATGAGAATTAATTAAATACATATGTTTAAATAAAGAAGTTTAATTATAGAATATTTGGATTTAATTAAATATTTAATCCAAATTGTGAATTAATAAATCCTTTCTGATTTATTTCATATTTAAATATTTAGTTGCGTGATTAATTTTGTGCTTTAAATATTTATTGTATTTATAATAATAATTATGCAACTACTTGCACATTGCATTTGATTAAATTAAATCAGAAATTCTTATGCAAGTTGTTTTAATTACTAATTGTGAGTTGCACAATACAAATATATTTTTTATTTAATTATTAATTTCTCTCAAAAAAGAGAAGTTGAGTTAAACTAATTAGAGTTGAGTTCCTGTTTTTGAGATTGCATGAATTAGGGAAAGTGATTTTTCTTTATTGAGAATTTTTCTTTTCATTATGAGTTACACGGAGATTTGGAGGAGAACGGGTTTTGGAGAAATTATTGGTGCTTAAAGAATTGTTTTCAAAGCTTAAGAGTATTTTGGAATCTTCGAATCTTCATTTTAGGCCATTGTTGTTTCAGATCTGTTGGTGAATTCAAGGTAGGGTTTGAGAATTTTTTTAAATTTTACTTTTGAAAATATTTTCTTCTCTGTGATTGTTTGATAGTATATGAAATTTGATTATGGAGAATGATTTTGATTTTATATTGCTGAATTATTATTCATTGTGTTTGAGGAAATCGGGAAATTGATATTGAATTACTATGGAAAGAAATTTTTGAAGAAACCATATTTGTAAACCTCTTTGTGCAATTTAGAGAAAATTATGTTTAATTAAGTTTGTTGAAAACCTAGGTCTTCTTGAGAAAAACTTACAAGTAAACCATCAAAGAAATTTAAAAAATTATCAGATAGGGTTTGCTAACATTAGAAAAAAATTATTTACATACTAATCTGGAGTTAAAACTAGATTATATATATATATATATATATGAGCATACAGGGAATAAATTACATAGGGGCATATATTCTTTTGTATAAATCAGAACAATAGATTTTTAAGAAAATAACTTTCCTATTAAAAATGTATATGTTCTGTGTATATATATACATATTTTATGGTTAAGAAAATATTATATAGATACAGTCTTTTCTTTTATTAAGTTTTTTAAAAAAGGAAAAAAAATCTTATTATTTTATGTTAAAAAACAAATACGGTAAATTTATTGCACTAGGAAAAAACTATGTTAAAAATATATATATGTTATTGGTGGGCGAGGGGTTTCACTCCCCACCCCGCACCAAACGAATTCTAATACGACAGTTAGGTTGCCGAAGGCAGCTTGCTGTCGTTTGACAGCAAGGCTACCCACAACAACCAATGTTTTCATTCGATAGCAAGGCTAATTTTTAATTTTTAATTTTTTTTAAAAAAATTATTTTAATTTTTTTTGTATAAAAAAACTAATAATAAAATAAATATAATTTTTTGTATGATATTAATTTTATATTAATATTAATATTAATAATTGATATTTAGTTAATATTAATTAATATTTGATTTATCATTGATAATAGATGTGTAATATTATTTTTAATGTATGTTAGTATATTGATTGGCATTTCTTTTAAGTTACAAATCTTATTATGAGATGGGAAACTTGTGTCGATATACATATTTATTTTAGGGAGTTCTAAATTGATGGTTTTATTATGGAAATGGTGTTTCCCTTCTATATTTGAAAGTGTCTTGTCATGGTTGGAATTATTGCTTGATTTTGGGAGTATGTATTCACGGGAAAATTTAGATGAACTTTTTAGGATTTGAAATCCAGGGGCCGGGGTTGAGATTTTATGTCAAATGCATGTTTTCTCTACTTGTATCTATTATTGTTTTGTAACCTCAATCTTTTATGCTCAACCACATGTGTAGCTCACGTCCTGTGGATGGTTTGGATATGTTAATATAGCTATATGATTTTGGTGATTTGGTTTTCATTACTCAGTCTTATTGCTTGAGCTAATGCTTTATGGACACTATGAGAGTGCACTTTTGATATTGTGGTCATTCATGTATCTTGTAAGGAACTAAAATTGGATTTTCTACCTTGTGCTTTTATGAGACCTATGTGTGATCTATGAGCTTAGGGTAGGTTATCTATTTGTATAGATAGGGGGTGGCTTGTAATAAGTGTCATGGCCCATAAGTGGCTGACATGATCACTTATTGAAAGTAAACTTAACAAGTAATAATATGATATATTAATTGGGTCTTAAAATGAATTAAAAAGATATGGTTCCTCACCCATGCTTGAGGGATAGTATAGGCTACAATGGAGAATGAGATGATGCTTGCTACCTTGAGAGGTGTGTGTCTTGCATAGTTAGTGACTTCCTTTGTTTGAGAGGTTATTGATACCGCATATGGTCACTTGAGTGTCAGGGTCCAGAGAGGCTACCATGACGAAACTTAAGGGTTAGACATATATGATGACACTTCCCTATATACAACTTAGGTTCCCTACATATGTCAGTTTCCTTTGGATTAGTGAGTATTACATTGGAGTATGTTTAGTACATCTTGATTGAAATATCAGGGGGGGACATATGTATGGGATTTCACCCGATGTGCCCATGGCCTATCCTTAGGAGTGCCTAAGACTATGCCCTGGTTTGGTCTCATGCTCCAATAGTTTACCTTGTGACCGAGCACAAATTCAACATACAATTTTCTTAAAAAATATAGTGGGACATCCAAATTACGATGGGTGGTCTATAAAAACCATCCACCAGCGGTCCCAAAAGTGGTCACATATCGCATCATTTGTGCACCATTTAATTGACAACTTGGGATTTTTAGGGTCTACTTTTAATCTCATTTTGGGATCCACAAAAAGATTACATATGTCATTTTTAGCTATATTTAGGTTCATAACTTGATCATAATGTAGCCCATCATTAAACTTGGCATGCATGGAATCGCGCCCAAGAAGTGCACCATTATGTTTCTCTGTAAGTTTCTCCATGTTTTCAATAATGGAGTTCAAGGTGGAAAACATGGGGCACAATGTGGGCATATTGTCATATGTAGTCTAAAAGCCTCTAAGTCGATTTAGATTTTCTCCTATTAGATTTTCTCTAAAGATCGAGGGTTTAGGATTGGTTGGTCTTCTAGAGGTGGGAGATTGTTTTTACATCCTTGCGGGTTGTTTGGAGGAGGTTGCGGATTGTTTGCGGGATCATTAGGAGGGTTTTGTGCTTAGTTTGAGTCCATGTATGTTTACAATAAAAATAAATATGCAATTACATTCAATTTTAAAAAACGATAAACAAAAAGAAATAAACCCTATTTTTTTTTATCAAAACACTACCAATTTCATTTTAAAAATATCAAATAACAAAAAAAATTAAAATTTGAACTTACCTATTCTAATTAACAAAAAAATTGAAATGGAAACAACGTATATCCAATTCTATATCGGATATCAGATAGGGTTTGTGTTTCTTTATGTTTTCACAATGAAAACTAAGAAATACAGACCGCGGGTTAAAATTAGTCTTACTGAAAAAAAAAATCTGATATTATTAGATATTTGATTAGGCTTGTACCTTGGCTTTTGGTTTGGCCATGTGTACTGACACCCAAGCCTAGGAAAAAGTCAACACGCTTTTTAGTGCATTTCTGGATGAGTGAAAAGAGGTTTTTTTTCACATCGCCACTTTTTGGCATACCACGATCCTACACATACCCATAAATTTATTGATGTCACCAAGTGTACAAGTGAAGTTATACAAAGTCATTTGCAATGATAAATAAAGAAAAATAAGGAGTCACATGTGATGACACATAATAAAAATATGTAGAATCATGTGTAGTGGCATGAAATGACACCAATGGTGTGTGTGAAGCGTACTTATTGTAAATGAAAGCACAAAAGCTCCAAATACTATTAAGGTTTTCTGATGCTCTTGAATTCTTTCATGGTTGGTCTCATACCATTCACCTTTTCTTGAGAAGTGATTGTTCTTATTTCTATATCATAGCCACTTCAAATAGATAATGTAAACCTTGACTAGCTCCCATTGTGGTATGAATGATCTCATCTTGTACATAATTGAATAATTTCATAGAATTCAAATCTAAAGGATGTTGAGGTAGCACTTTCTCAAGATGACGAGGAAAGAATTTATCGAGCAATTCAACATTGAAAACTAGATGTAAGGCCAATTATTGTGTAAGGTCATGAAGAAAATCATTCTCGCAAATCACATTAAGATTCCCACATCAAAAATATATCATGACTTTCATGTGGCTCCTTTCTTATCCAATCAACAAGTGTTGATTAGACATATTCAAGGCTACAAAATAAATCTTTTCTACATTTATGAAGTGGCATACAAATAAATACATTTCCAATTGTCCAATGTTGTAATAATAATGTTTCCTTTGAATTTCAAGATGTCTAGGTTGATTCACACCTTGAAATGGATTTGGTGTTGAATGGGAATATGTTGTATAGGGAATTATAGTATTGGTTTATGTTTACACGTGAATTTGAAGAATTGTTTATAGAGTTCTTGGTGTTATTCTTCTAGGGATTTGTTGGTTATTCTCTAAATTTTGAATATACTTCTAATGTTTTCTTCTCATTAAACATTTTAATCTTGTTATAAAATTCATCTATTAACTCAAAAGATCATACAAGTAGAAAATATTCCTTCTATTTTTGTGCACATGTTTGTACTATCATGCAAGAAAAAATTCTATAATACCAAAGGTTGAGATCTTGGGTGTGTATCGTCTTAAAATGGAAGCACTTCCATGTTAAGAGCATTTAGCCATCCTTAGGGGATGTTTTCTACCTCCATCATATCATTCTCCTATTTTTGCATCATCTCCTACTTCTGTGCCTGTTCAGGACCCTAATTGGGCCTCTCCAGGCACTTCCTACCCCACCTGGCATATTTTCTAGGGGTTCTAACCCCCTGGGTCAAGGTCGACCTCGACTCTGACTAGAGTCCCCTTTTCAAAACTAGAAACTTGTCGGCTGCCGGGGGTCATCCAAAATTTAGTTTTTCTGCTTCCGGGTCGGCTATTTCAGGTTCTGAAGCGTTGCTTCCTAAATTATATTTAATATAGGTCCTTTTCTAGGGGCATGGGTCTAATTTAAATTTAATTATCCTATGTCGGCCTCCTTAGAAGATTGTGCCCTAGTTTCATATAAAAGGAAGTTTTCTCCTCTCATTTTCTAAGCCTTCTAAGTGCAAAAAGCTCTAATCAAGATTTTGTCAAGAAGCAAAAAGTTCAAGCATCCATTATTTCCAAGTTCTCAAGGTGTTCAAGTCTTCCCCTCAAGCATTCAACTTCTCCATTGAAGATCAAGGATTCAAGCTTTCAAGCCTTTGAAGGGATTAGGTGCAAACATTCAAGATTCATCATTCAAACCCTAGATCTAGCCATCATGGTGGTGTGATCTTCCTCCAAGATCCTTTATGCATCCTCAAGACTCTTTCATCATCTCTTCAAAGTGGACTTCAAGAATACAATCATGGAGGTTTATGGTTTCTAAAGCCCATGCTTTCATACTTACATACTTGCATAAATTTGAATTTCAATTGCATATCTATTGAATATCATAGCTTCATTATTAGATTCAATTCTACTACTTGCTAGCATTCTGTACTTTATTGATTTTAAGGTTAATTCAAAAATCAGGGTTTGACTAAGGCAAACCCCTCCCCCACAACAAACAATCCTCTTTTTCTTCTAGGTACGGGTTTAGAACAACAGATTTGAGGCCAGATCTGGATACCCTTTTCGGCTTTCTTTCAGACAGCGTGAACAGATTCTATGTCGGGCCTGTGCAGGCTAGGGTCGACATTATTGGGTTAGGGTTGACATTTGTGGGTCAAGGTCGACCTTCTTCATAAGATGACATCAGAACAGAAATTTTTTTTGGGTTTTGTTCGTCTCTACGTTCCGGTTTGGGATCAACTGTTAGTTTTTTCAGAAACAGTCTACAGACCTCAGAAAATAGCATTTTTTGATCTGCAATATTTCAAGGTTAGTGCATTTCTCCTATTTCTTCAATTACTATCATATATCATTTCTATACATAAATTTAACAGAATTTAAGATATCCTTCTTGTTATTCTCCTTTCCAAATAGTTGATTCATTTGTGCATTAACCCTTCTTTTGGGTTGATCAACTTGGATCTTCCATTTGTGCATTTGGGAATAAAAGAGGA